>BQKZ01000994.1:78646-96125 GCA_036244855.1 Temnopleurus reevesii
AGATACCCTGATATCAAATTTGACAGATACCACAAAACATTAGTTTTTCCATGCCCACTCTATCTATCTTTCCTTTTCTTTCTCTTTCCTAAATCTCTTTCTCAGGAAGATCAATGACTCCTGGTATATTACATATTCCTCCTTGTTTACAAATTTCAACCAATCAGAGAGCATTTGCTGCAGAATTTGCTCTCCACCAATTGCATGCAAGAGGAATACAGCAGCTTATATCGGTAGCTTTTAACAATGGCTCAAAATGCATGTAAACCATAACAGGTTGCAGATGCAGTGTATAATACACATTCCTATTTGTTGAAAGATTCAGCCAATCAGAGAAAACCTTTTCCCACATCTCATCTCCACCAATCAAATAGAAGGGTTACAGGAGCTTATAACAATATCACAAATCAGGTGTTTCTAGGAGGTCCCTGGCACATTGTAGATTACGCATTCCTTCTTGTTTACAGATTTCAACCACTCACAGAAAGCCTAATACAACACCTGCCCTTCCCCAATCAAAATAAAGTATTACAGAAGCTTATAACAGTAGATTATAACAGAAGCTTGCAATGTCCTATACTTCTAACAGGTCACAGACACATTGCAGATTACACATTCCTCTTTGTTTACAGATTTGAGCCAAGAAATAACTCCTTTTGTTCAGCCCTTGTATATTTCTAGAACTGTAATATACGATTACAAGGTTTGCAATACCTGCTGTGTAAATTTCATTTCTTGGATGTAAATTCTACTAAAGCATTTCCTGTGAAATATACAACCTGTCAATCAAACTTTACATGTTTGTTGATCTCTCTATTTCTCAATGATATTTCATAGTCTAACAGTAATTTGTATCCAAAATTGATATTTCCAGAGGAGTGCTAGGAAAAAGATTTGCTCACAAATTTGTTATGTTTTATGAATGTATTAAGAGGTTAATTCAGCATGAATGCAAAAAAATCAAATCCAATTTCAAAGATTTCTGTGGCAATTATTTGGATAATCATAGCCATATACTTGTGTTCATTGAATTCAATGCAATGGAAAATGATTGATATTTCAGACATGCTTATTGCTGATACTAATGTTATTAAAATCTTTGTACAAAGTTCAAGTAACATTTATAATGATATTTTCTATGGAAATGAAATTAATAATTGAATTAAATTGAATAGAGTATTGAAAACATATTTAAAATCTGTAGCTGCAAAAATGCAGATCATGGGTTAAAGACATTGTCATACATTATGATATTGTTATTTGAAAAATTCTAAAATCAAGCTGTCTGAACTATGTTATTGCATTCAGATTGATGAATAGCAAGCAAAGAATGCAAAATATGAGAAAATTATGCAGGTACTATCTATGAAAATTGAATAAAGTGTACCACTGACTCTTAATTCCTGCATAGTTTGCCCACGGAAGACATATTTTGATTATTTTTAGCTTTTGAGCACTAAATATTGATACTGAAACCTAATATTTTCACAGCTTGGTTTATGTACAACAATAATCATTTAGTTGGCCTTTTTTACTCTCTCAGTTAAGATTTTTTCAAAATGATAACAATGTTATGTGGTGTCTTTAAAGTTATGAACAGAAAACTTACTGCTTTTTGGTGTGAGATAGACACTGAGTGCTGTGACAGCATCATTGGCTGGGTCCTTGAATAATTCCGTCACTAACAGATCTTTGTCCTTGATCCTTAGAGGAAACTTCTGCATGTCTGAACAAAACAAAAACATGAAAGAAATACAATCAAAGTGCCCATCACTATGAACAGATGGGACAAAAAAACAATAAAAAACATCATTCAAGCATACACAACAGCTTCATGATCACAAAAGAAAGTCCCAGGTTTTCTTTCCACAGAATGAGAAAGATGTGTCCATCTAGACATTGTTACTGCTTGACTGGAGGTTGTTTACTTTGTCCCAGGCCTTTTTCCACTCTGCTCACTGTGCATGCTAGGACTTCAAAATTACTACGTTTTTTAAATAAAGGGGCACGTTTTTACAACTTTGTAATCATTTAGAACTGATAGCACATTTATATTATATTGGATGGCAATAAATGGAATACCAGGGAATATTGCACGAATCGAAGATGAGTGCAATATTGGCCCTAACGAGTGCAATATTCCAGGTATTTCATGAAATGAAGCCATCCAATATAATTATTATTATCTTTACATATACCAGAAGGCTGGTCACTGCTTTGCGCAAGCGTAAAATTGAAGCCGTACAATATGGCTTAATATTGTACGGCTTAAAACTCTCATATAGATAATAATATACTGTATATGCACTCTTTTATACTTCATATGATATTGTGTTTCAAAAATCAAACTCAAAGTGTATAAATCTAAGTGCAATCAATTTCACCAATATTCTATGTGTTTGATTACTTGATACACACCATCATTTCACTTTTTTTAAAACTCATTAGTGCATTTCAATTTTTAGATTTAAGTACGGCAGTAGAGACATCATATTGGGATCTCAACTGATCTATACATATACAAATGTTATTTTGTAGTTGTGGACGATGATATTTGGAGTACTTTGTTTAGGAATGGGGGTACTACTATGGACCGCAATAGATAATATATCTCACCTATGTAGTATATAGATTCACTTTTTTTTTTTTATAACTCAACAATTTCATTAGTGCACTTGAATTTTTAGATTCAAGTACGGCAGTAGAGACATCATATTGGGATCTCAACTGGGATCTCAACGGATCTATACATTTACAAATGTTATTTTGTAGTTGTGGATGATGATATTTGGAGTACTTTGTTTAGGAATGGGGGTACTACTAAGGAACACAATAGATAACATATCTCACCTATGTAGTATATAGATCCGTTGGTGCAGCCAAGTAAGAGAAAAGAACCTGCCGTATCATAGCTTGCAATAGGATTCACATCTTGCACCTATCAAAATAATATAGAGGTACATTGATATGAAGAGCACTATTAGATTATGTTTCATTCTCAACTTCTAATGATATTTTGCCATCACCTTATTTTGTATTCTATCGATCGCAGATTTGTATTTTGGATAAAATAAAGGCAACATTTCTCCATGATTTAATGACACTAATTTTAATCATGCAATATTTTATTTCTCATGCAAGTTCAGTCCTCTGCATGAATTAGGGCAAGAGAGGCACAAGGAATACATCAGAAAAAAGTGAATTACAGGTTTTTTACCAGCCAAATTTTTGTAAAGGTTTGCAACATGCCTAACAACATACCTACTTTGCCAACATGAATTTTTTTGCTGCAAGCTGACAACTAATTTAAAACAGAAGGTCAAAATTCTGAATGATATTAAAAGTACCAATTAGAAGGACTTATTTAGTATAATTCATTATCTCACCTGCCATGTTTGAGTGAGGGCATGCCATACTCCAACCTTGCCCACATGGCTTGTAGCTACCAGCTGACTACCAATGAAGAACAGACTATCCACCTTTACACCCAGGTTAAAGGTACCTGTCAAAGACATAAAATTAGACAAGTTAAAAATCAGTGATTCATACACATTCATTATATGAAATATATATAGTTATTGAAGTTGAAAGTGCCCTCTTTGTCAATCTATTGGGTTTATCAAATACAGCGAGAACAGAGTAACTTTTTACTTCCCAGCTCTATTCTTGCAGTTATTTTGAAGTTATTTTAAAGCACTAAATAAAAAATGGCCATAAATATGACAGAAATTTGTTGCCATCAGGAACAATTTAAACAATAGAAATACAATCATTTCTAGAAAACAGGCAAATCTAAGAGATTCTTTAAAATATGATTGAACAACAATAAAAGACAATTTGTATTTATTGTTAACAAAACATTACCCTACTCAGATACGTTTATTAAAATCAAATCTATTAAAAACCAAAAACCTCTATATAACTTCCACATCAGCAAATCCTACCTATCTCAACCTTTTCCTCCGCTTCATTACTGCTCCACATCCTGATCTGACTACCGAACGCCACGGCAACCATCTTCTCCCGGTTCTCAAGATGGGTGGCCCCGCCAACCTTGGGATTGAGAGCCACCCTCTGCACCGTCTGCTCCAGATGAGGCGATTGGAAGACAAGATGCCATCCCGTGGATTCCTTGATGCGGTAGCAGCAAACAAAGTGGGCGTATGCCAGCACGATCCAGTTGTGGTTGCCACTGATGATGAGCACTCTCCTGGGGTCTATGCTTGCATCTGTTTTTAATTGGATAGGAAAATTTTGACATGATATGAATAATATCTTATACTTTTTTCACTTTGAAATTTGAATAGGGCAGGTTTTTAATGTATGAGGTAGCAACAGCAGAAAAATGTGTGAAGGCATCAAGTTTTTTTTTGGTGTCAACCACAAAGTACTCATCTGGGTCAATGATTTCATCTGTTGTGGAGTGAATATGGATGATAAATTTTTCATTTTGAAACATCAATGGGACAACGGTTACAGATCATTGATAGCTTGACACAGCAACAGCAACAAAATGCATATGGAGCACATTGATTTTGTTGTGATAGTCAATGATGATATTTATGACATTTTCACCATGACCTAGTCTGGATAATTCATTAAGAATAATAGTTCAAGAGACAATTCAAAACCCATTCTATTATCAAATCCTAGCTTACACTCAATCACTAAAGAGTCAACACCAGTTTTGAAACCAGAATAATCTGAAAACTGGGATGCCAATTTTAATGCTTGTGATTTTTTTTTTTTAATCTTTAAACAGAAGTAAAATAAAGATAAAAACAACTGACTTACCAAGTGGTATATCTAGATCATGTTTGGAATGCCTGATATCAATAGCAGATACTGGTCTCTGGTCACGGCCTGAACCACCTCTTGATCCTGGTCTCGTCCTAAACTCTCCCTCTCCAGCAAAGCTGTAGCGCTGCTGGTCTGGTAGGTCGTTTCGGACAGGAAAAGCTGAAAAGTAAAATACAAACAGACAATCAAAAACAACAACAGTTACTATATGTGGTGAATACATTTATTAGTTTTTATAAAATGTCAGGCCTCAAATCGCAGACTTTGTAATAAAAGCTTAATAATGCGAATAATCTCAAATGTCTCAGTTTCTGATTCAATGTGAATTTTGCTAAGGGAAGAGAGCATAACTATCTAAGCATGCTGCTTGCATTCTTCCCCAACGATTATAAGAGATTATAATAGCATGCCTGCCCTGGTTCTGACATTGAGCCCAATCAATATCAGGCTATGCAGAAACAGGGCGGCATGGGAAAATTAAAATGATTATCAGTAGCCTCTTTCTTTTTTTTCACACTGCCTGGGGAGTACCCAGGCAGCATGCTTAGATATTTTTGCTCTGTTCTCCACTGATATATGAGGACTCTCAGCTGTAGATATAAAGGCATTTTAAGATGAGCATCCTGGAATATTTTATGAAAGTGATTTTAAGGAAGAATATGGGATTGAACAACAAATTAAATGATTCTAGACTTACGTGATGGAGGAAGAAAACCATGGAATAGAACACTACCACAAGATGACCGATCGAGATCCTCACATAGCGTCAACTTCTTGACTGAATGAATGGTAAAAAAAAAAAAAAAAACGTATTACAAATGTCACTTTTTAAAAGTAATATACAAGAACAGAACATTCACAATTTAGGAAATTGCACCTGGGCGGTGTTTCACCAAATCGTTCTTAAAGTTACGCATGACTTTACGTTCGACTGGTATCAGTTAATATTGCACTGAATGCGCGTAATAATATGAATCATTACGCACAAGAAGGGGTACCAGTCGAACTTAAAGTCGTGCCTAAAGTCTTTCTTATCTTGGTGAAACACCTCCCAGGTAAGTTAAAACTGATACCTTTCCATCTCAACATCAATATGTAAGTAAATAGAAACATGTGTTTATTCAATTAAACAGATCCAGGGTTGTGTCTCATAAAGCTGTTTGTAGATCTACTTACAACTCTACAAATTACTGGTGACCCTTCCTCAGGTGTGAGTCAATGCTAGGGATGATCACTGAGTGCTGGAAGGGTCATCAGTAATTCCTAGAGTCATGGGAACCGCTACGAACAGCTTTATGAGACAAAATATAGTTTGTAAAAAAAAAAGTTTTGTAAGCACAAATCCGAAATAAGCTTCTGTTGTTCAATATAATTTACAAATTTATTTTGCAGTGAATATGTTTTTCTCCTATTTCCATTTCGCAGATAAAAAAAATATACACACTCCTCAATCTATTCCTGTGGTATCTCATACTCCATAAGTTAGGCAGCACTGCAATATTCTAAACTTACCCAAAGGTGATATGCCGTAGAACTCTGCTTCATGTTTCAGCGTTTGGATGTCAACACCCTTGATGTTAAGCTCCTTGGTTCGGAGGTAATTCAGGATAGGCACAAAATAGTTTGGGTCTCTGTCGATGAATATCTGAGAGAAATAATTGATTAAAGGTAGGAAATGATGTAGGAAGGAAAAGGAAAGAAAAGGAAGAAAGAAGATAGAGACAGGAAAGAGCAAGAGAGAAAATGGCAAATATAAATTAGGTTTAAGAATGACTAGAGAATGCGAAATAGTTTATTGAATATTACAAAATATGATTCAGGGGCTTCAAAGTTTAGCAACACTACATTTTCCTGATAAAATAAAAAATACATTTGTTTCGAATCTATCTGAAAAGCATGTTTATCATTAGTATACACTCGCTATTCTAATACCAGAGAAAAAAGCCTCATGCACTCAACTTTCCTTGGCCTTATTTATGGATTCAGAATGAAGAATGTTCAGTGCTATTTGGAAGTTTTCTTTTTTTGTCAGACCATATTCATTAATCAAGCAATTCCAAGAGAATGAGTAACAAGGTAAACAATGACAGATAGTTCTTATATTGATCATGCGCAAATAAGTATAGCCTGAGGTTGAGATTCATTGTATGTATCTTGGGCTAAAACCATGGCATGTATCACCTTGGTTTCGAAACTATTCTTTAAAGAAACTAATTAAAAGAACATGAATATGTTTGCGAAAGTCAGGTTAACAATTATACTTACTGCGCCTGTTTCATCTTTCACAGAGGATATCCTCCCACTCAGCAAACTAAAAATAAATCAAAACAAATTAAAATTCAGCTGCTAAAAATTTATCATAACAAGCAAAAAAAAAAGAATTTATTTTAATAATCATCAAATTTTCTTCTTGACAGTTCAGCCTTCATTTTCATCCCTAGTTAAGTGCATTTGGAGGAAACAATCAATAATAGGAAGAGTTAACTATAAAATGGACATTGCAAGTCAGAATACTTTGCTACCTGTTTTCAGAAAAAGGTTCAGAACAATAGATATTGTCTAATAATCCCAGTGCAATCACATTAGCTTTATAGTGATAACAAGTAATGAATTCTGACTTTGTGCTGTTATCAAAAGCTTTTATACTGCAGGCATGGTTGTATGTATAAAGCTGGGATTTGTTCATCCAGCAAAACTCTTACGGAAGAGAAAATGACAAGCTGACAACAGGTGTTATTAAAGTGGATCTTAGAACTATTGTTACCTTGAAAAGAATGAATCTGGTATCCATGTTAACGTTTGCCTCGATGTAGAGAACCTGAAAGAAATGTAAGAATAACAAATTAAAACAGGAGTATGTGAAAACATATAACTAAAACTAATACAATCAAGTCTCAAAGATTTACTCTGTGATTTTTCATAGGAGACCATCTTTAAAGTTGCTATAATATAAGCTCTTTGCCTTGACCTTTACAAATATTCTATATGATGTATCCGAACATAAATTTAGAAAAAAATGCAACTGGTTTAGATCTATTCACACGTTGGTCTTCACTCTTCCGTCAGAATGAGAAAAAGATTTAAAATCATTACAAACATTTTTTTGCAATATAACATGCACTTTTTTCCTCCAAAACTGAAGCAGTGAGGCAAGAATTGGACCAGGACGAAAACATTAACACCACGTTCTCAGACTCATTTTCTCTTTTGCAACAAATCGGACAAGCCACAAAAACTTGGCAGACCCGGAGAATAGCGACCAGATTGCGTGCGCGCGCAATGTAAAAATTGCAAACATCGGCGGCAGAAGTCCAAAATACACACAGGTAACCATCCACAAAACAAGTCCAAAAGCGACTTTTATTACATGTTATAAACAGAATAATGCCTGGTTTTAAATTTATGTTATTTTCTTTCCCCTCCTTCAATATTTCAAGAAATCTTTTGAAAATTTAATCGATTTTGGTGTTAAAAAGTGTAAACTTGAGCCAACTTTACCAAATGTTTGTTGGTCGATTCTGGTGCAAAAATCATCGCCGACTCACTACCCCACGCTTCCATAGGATTGTACATAAATTGAATACATTGCGCGCATCTGGTCACTATTCTCCAGGTTTGCCAAAACTTGATCACTCTCACTTTTTGCCTGGTTCTTGTTCCTAGAGAACTTGAAGTTCTTTGATTGAACAGTCAAAGTCAAGGTCAAGGTGTAATATAAATACTGATGTAATCAGTATGCCAATGAAGGATATACATAGAATTCATTTGAACTCGTTTATTAAGTGTATCAAAGATGCCTGAATCAAAAGTGAGCACAAATAGGCCTAATAAAATGTTCAGAATCTTGTATATCTTCTACTTCTACAACAATTGAATGCACATACGGGACTGGAGCAAAGAACCACTGCAAAAGGGATTTTGATTTCTACTCACTTTGTACCGCCAACATTCAATTTGATGAGGTCACCTGAACATAAAAAGTGTCCGTTCATGGTTGCCCACCTTGGAATGATGAATTTTCGATTCTAAAACTCTATATGAACCTTTATTTCAGCAGAATGACGTCAAATTTAGATATTGACAAAAATAGATGAGCGTGAGTCACACCGCAGATGGCGACATACAAAGATGGGCGTGGTCGTTCTTCAGTGTTGTTTCCTAGTTAATCATTCGAAAAATAAGGTAGGCTTGTTATAAACCTTTTATGAACCTTTATGTGATTCATAAAGAAACGACACTGAAATAGTAGCAAACTGTTACCTTTCAGAAACCTAGAAACCTTTATACTAAAAATTGAAGTCGTTTAATTGAGCCCCCCCCCCCCACCCACCACACCCTTGGTCTCCATATCATTGGCTTCCTCATAATTATGCTCATCGTAATGCTCAATATCATAGCAGTATCTTGACACACATATATTTGTATGACTGTTATCAGGGTTATATATTGAAAGATTTTATTGAAAAGAATTGTCACAAATCTCAATATTTACAAATAATAATATTGCATAATTGGTCATATCAAAGTGCAAGAATCAAATAAAAATGCAAAAAGGAAAAGGGCAGAATAAAGAACAAAAAAAATAAAGACCGCACTCGGCAGCAGACCGAAATAGATACAACAAAAGAAAAAAATATCACCAAGCGACAAGATGTTCCACACAAAACTCGGCCCCATCCTTTACCCCTCGATCCCCTTTTTCGCTAATCCCATATTGCAAGGAGCCCGATCCCCCTTGTCTCATGAAAACTGTCTCTGCGAAAACTTAGACATTAATAAATCATTTTCGATGGTTTGGATACACGCCCTCTCCCTTCTAACTTATTTTTTTTTTTTTTTTACATCAATCCAAGTTAGCGGTGAAGATGCAGCAATGAAAACCTCACTGACCAAACCAATAATAATAATTATTATTATGCGTTCTTCTAATATCGCCTAACACTTACTATATCAGTCGTCCCAAGGCCCTCTTCAATGTTGCATAATTACCCTGGCTTTAACAGTGCAGCTGTGAATACCATGCTGTATTTTAAGGGGAAAATCCTGCGGGGTATCCATTCACCTCATCAAAAGAGAGAGAGAGAGAGAGAGAGAGAGAGAGAGAGAGAGAGAGAGAAAGAGATAGAGATAGACACCAGACTAAAAGTAATTATTTTACCGATTAAAAAACAATATAAACGAAACTTTATGACCACAAAACTCATTTTCTACCTCCAATCACAAAAATTCGTTTATTACAAAAATGATTTGTATGATTATCATAGTTCCACCTTGTTGGAAAATCTCCCTGCTAAATTCTGCGAAACCTGTAACAATAACCAGTCATGCTGGTTTTGAATATTATAACGATGATGTATACTCTTTGAAGGGTGTCGATGGATTTTGTTTGGGGATTTGCCTTTCATTTTATGGGTTCAATATCTTTTAAATTCATTTAGCTCCTTTTCTTCCTGAAATAGTCTTCACGATATTTATATCACTGACCTATTATTGCAAAACTTGACCTATTATTGCAAAACTAGACCTACAAAAGTCATAAACACACAGAGAATAAATGATGCTCTTCCATTACTTTTTCTGATGGCGCCAATATCTATAAACAATCAAGTTGGTGTTGAATTGACACCCGATTGCTCGAAATGGTCTTAGCTATCCTCTTTCTGCTAAGACATCTTGACTTCTTGTGCCACCCTCGTAACATATAGACATTAAAGTTGATACGACTATGTTAAGAGGGTGGCACAAGAACTCAAGACGCCTTAGCATGGAGAGGATAGCTAAGACTATTTCGAGCAATCGGCCCCTGGTTTCTGATGAATAGACTACCCCCGCCTCCCCGGCAAATCTAAATCCCAGGTAAAAGTTCATCCGAATGAATTAACCAGTCCACCTCATAACAAATGACATTGAGTGAAATAACAAATGAGTAAAATGTGGCTTTTGTGATATTTTCCCTATTTTCAGCTAGGTTACCAAGGTCATGCCAAACTGTCTCTTTCATGAACTTCAATCTGTCTCGTTATCCCCACCGTGCTCCGCTCCAGCGAACAAAATCTCAATCGCGCGCGCAACAGTCTATTTCACAGAAAGTATTATTATCCACTTGTCAGCTTAGTTCCCGGTATACAGTGGTGTTGGTGGTGGTGTGATTATTTTCGCTCACTCTACATTCAACTTCCACTGATTGAAACTTTCCATTGGCTGGCGATTTTTACAGTTCTACATTCAACTTGCACTGATTGAAACTTTCCATTGGCTGGCGATTTTTATCTGACTGGGAGGAAATATTAGCATGGAATACAGGAATAACATTGTGAGCTTGTGTTTCCTACATTATCCCATCAAAATCTATTAACGCATGGGAATATTTACCGTCCGCTATTGAAGCGCCTGTACTTGTTCAATTTGCATCTAGTATACTTATTCAATGTTCTAGTTTACTGAAGCGTTCATTCGTGGTGAACTGACTTAATCGATCCGAGACGAATTTCGCAGTAAGCTTGCTATTATTTGTTGAACACATTTGCTCTCATGAATAGTCTTTCATTTCACATCTATGTCCACGGAAAGTCCTCTTTTGTCTGGATAAAAGAGAAGCCCGGAGCCAATATTTACTTTCTGTTTATAGTGCTGGACAGTCAGTATTCGTGATTATATTCAACTGAATTTACAGACATAATACACGCATACATTTTGTGAGCTGCACTTTGAAATGGAATACTTTTGTCAATAGTGATATAAATCATAATAAACTTGCAAGCTAATTGCAACTATCATTATGTTTTAACGTGATTCATTGGAGGAAACATATATATGTTTTGGTCAGACTTTGCAATGAAAGTGTTTCACCTGGCACGACAAAAACACCGTCTCTTGCGATCTTAGGTAATTTCAATCGTAAAGTTAATTCATTGAATTTTCCCGTGGATTTTCCTTTATAATGATATTAGATGATTGACTGAATCTGATATCTCATTCGAATCGGAAGGTCAGATTCCCAGCAAGCTTGTAATACATTTTAACGATCTCATCATTCGATTTTTTTTAATATAGCCATAATTGCTGTATGTGCATATATGATGCGAATTCTATTACTCGAATCCATGTGAAATATTTGGCAGCAAGACTTTAAAAATAAACATCGGAACCAGAGGAGGCTAAACTGAAGCTCCCACAACTGCATTTATGTGAATTCATTAAAGACATCGCTACTCGTCGAGAATATAACATTTCATAAACCTCCATCTTGACGCATAGAGTTCCTAACCACTTCGACCACCACCACCACCACCACCACCACGATGGCTAGTGCAGGTCGTCTCATGTGCCTCGCCCTCGTCTACCTCCTCTACCTGTGCGTCGGGGCCGGTGTCTTCATGGCCCTGGAGCAGCCCCACGAGGCAATCCTGGCCGACAAGATCATCGAACAACGAGACCACTTCCTCCAGGCTCACTCGAGCTGCATGAGCGCCGAGGAGCTCGATGAGTTCGTGATGGAGATCGAGCGAGCTTTCCAGTTCGGTGTGTCGTATGGTGTCGCGCTCAACTCCACCGCCAACACCATGTGGGATTTTGGCGGGTCGTTTTTCTTCACGACAACCCTGCTCACGACTATAGGTAAGGATCTTCCACCCCCAAAAGAAAAAAAATATAGAAATAAGATCTTCTTCTTCCTTTTCTTCTTATTAATGGTAATCTGCCTCATTCATTCATGAAGATATTTTACAATACGATAAAGAGCATTTTCATGAAAATCTACAGTAGTTTAGCAAAAGTTTTCACAACCATGACAACACTTTTTTGGAAAAACAATGTCTACCAAAATAATGTTCATAAAACTTCCATGACCATTCGTTTGTAGGTGGACCGTGGGAGAGGGAGAAAACGTTATCAAGCAACGGGATCGACCCGTCTCAATGATCAATCAATAAGGTTAGACATTAGAAATAATTAAGATACGATAATAAGTCCACAGACCCGTTACTATGATTTTTGAGGGGTGCCAACTTGGACAAGCGGACCCCTTTGGACCCCCTGCGCGCTGAAAAGCATACAAACAAACAAACAAACAAACAAGCAGAAAAATATTCTTCACTTTTTGAAAACAGAGCATTTTTGCTCATTGGTAGAAGGGCGTCGGGTGGGGAGGGGTCGTGTCCTCATAATACATGAAAGAAATGTCATCTATTATTTTAAAAAATAACTGAAAATGGCATGTAATTTCGTTATCACCCATGTGCAATCGCTTCTATACTCCAAAACGCCTATATCCAATAAATGTTTTGACAGTGCTATCATTTGAAAGCGGATCATCGTGTTCTCAATCCATATAAACCGGTATTGTTTAGGCATACAATAAATCTATAAAGATCAGAGGTAGGTAAACTGTACAATTGAATGATCCCCTGCAAAATTTCAAATAATCTTGATATATCTTTGTGAATTCATGTCAGGACAGATACCAATCAGAAATCACACCGGATAACCACCCCGGGCACCTACCATCCTCGGACAACTCCCCTAGAACAACTATGGGGTAGTTGTTGGTTGTCCCAAGAGGGTATTTGTCCATCCAGGGGTGGTTGTCCGGGGATAGTTCGTTGTCTGGGGTAATATTCTGGGATTTAGTTGCCCTACAATCTGACAATCGGTGAATGACTGCTGCAAATGAGTTTTGTTTATCACAATTTGCGTCATTTTTGCGTCATACGCATGCTTTACTTTGATTGTCATTTCTCGGTGGTTTATTCAATTTCTATGTAACTCAAACCACATTCCTGGAGGGCTGAACATTAATATTTTCCATTAAAAAAATAAAGGAGAATAGACTGCATGCACATACACGGAACATTCCTTCGAGACAAATTTACGTTCTATAAAATTGCTGCCAAAATTTCCCAGGTACTGTTGAACCAAGGGCAAACAATATCACGAACTTGTTATCATTGTAAAGATAATATGATCCGGGGCACAGAAAAGGTGGGATTTATGACACCGAGCGCATTTTGAATAAAAAAGCATTGATCCAAAAAGTGATAAATGGCGGTTACGTTCAATGTGGGCTACAGTATGCAGATATTAGCCAGAAAAATTGTGTTTGTGTAGGTGTCCTAAAATACATGTACCTTTTCCGAGTTTCCTGGTACTTTGATAATGATTCCAATTTCCGGATTGGCAGATAAAACACCCCAGAAACAAATACAAACTAGTGTGTTATAGATTTCACAACGACAATGTGCTCATATTGGACAACATCAGATCAAAGTTAGGACAAAACCAGCATGGAATGAAATTGTTTTCTGATCTAACACTAAAACAAAACAATTTTTTCAGTAGGACGTTGAAATTCCTGCTTGTGCTGCCTAATTATCAGTGAGTTGATATGGGAATTTGTTGGTGTGGGTTTTTGAACTATGCCAAACTGACACTTGCAAGATTTTGTAGCAAAGTAGTCGTAAACTAGCGTGAAGTGTGCGTATAAGCTCTTCGTGACTGCATGTTTTGATATGTGCAAAATATTGGTGACGACAAAATTTCGAGACCGGGGGGGGGGGGGTGTTTCATCAAAATTTGTCGCAGAGACAATTAGTCAGTGCTGACAAATTCCTTGATTGTGATTGGATGAAAAGCGCTATCGCTGACAGTTGCTATGGGAAGTGTCGGAAAATGACTCCTTGTCGCTGCGACAAATCTTGATGAAACACCCTCCAGGTCGTGGTCACATTGCGTAAATTGTTAGTAAACTCATCGGGTCGATGCGGGAGGATGCTTACTAGTGGGTGGTAGTGAATGTCATGTCACGGTTGTCATGAACTAAAAGAAAAAGCACCCAGTTATCCATATATCGTGTCGACGTTATCCAGGAGACACATCAGGATCACGACACCGTCCGTATTGCGCAAACTTGTCGTGCCAGTTCGTATCAATTTGACACAGCTGGGCACGCATTCGTGAACTCGTCGTGAACTATGCGTGAACTATCCGTGAACAGTGCGCGAGCCTCCATGTTCGAGCCCCCAAATGACAAGACTTGCCACGACAAAATTGTGGACAAATGTCTTGCAAGTTTCACACCACTGGCTTTAGGATAGCACCAGTAATTTATTGATGTCTTGAACTATAAAACAGAATAAAGATTGTTGTAACAACATGATTTTGAATTCGCTGCTTGTGTTGCCATTGAATTGATTTTGGGGATTTTTTTAAATCTATTATAGTTATATGTAATCTTTTTTTGATACATGAGTTGTGTTGTTGTTTTATTTTATCATGTTTGTATACTTTCATTCCACGACTAAATAGCGTGTATGTGGGGGTGTGCGGTTCCCTCGTGTCCTATATGTACCCCCCCCCTCTTTCTTTCTTTCTCTCTCTCTCTCTCTCTCTCTCTCTCTTATTAACTCTCTTTTTCACAGTGGTCCTTCCCTCTCAATCCTGGTACATGATAACCAGAATACCCCTCTTTATCATTATTCCATTTCTCTATCTTTCTCTCCCTACCCACTTTTTTCTTTTCATTCTTCATCTACTCAAACCTTTTTTCCTTCTCAATTTCATATTCAATATCTTGTCTCTCCCTTGTTCTTCACCCCCCCCCCTCTCCCCATTTCACCCTCATTCTCATTCTCGCTCTCACTCTCAGCATTTTCCCATCTCTTCACTTTCTTTAATTTCCATCTTTTAACCACCAACCTCTTCACAGCATGTACGTCGTCTGTTTCCAAAGAAACCAAATTAATGAGGTGAGAAAAAAGAGCCTCCTTGATGGTTCTTCGAAGAAGAAAAAAGAAGATGGTGGAGAGCATTACGTAACTTGGCAACCGGGATTGTGCGTATCGAGGATGAACGAGCCTCAGGGAGATAATGAAGATGTTAATTGGATTCAAATTCTCTTTGAACATGTTTAAGAGCCATTGTAGGACTATGAAATAGAAGAGGCACTTGACGCGTTGTCTCTTTGTCTTTTAATTTTTTTTTTTGCATTTGTTTTATTACATTTATTACATGTATTGGTTGGTTAAGACTAAAGATTCTAAGATGGCCTGTAAGCAATTCTGAGTAAGCAATAACGATTTTTCTTTTGAAAACATAGACAGTTAGAGGGTGAAATGTGCTACATATACTTGCTTTTAACGGTTATATTGAGGGTACATAAATGGAACATTGAAACTGCAAAACTAGACATCATTCTTTCTGGAATTTAGATTGAATGAGATCATACGCATCGAAAAAAAAACACGCACAGAAAACTTCAAGACGACACTTCATCCGGCGTCGTCACATTCGTCAAATTTTGTTTTTGTTTTTGTTTTGTCGCTGGTGTTGTTACTTGTGTGGTGTTTTTTTTTCTAGGGAGTAGTCTTTGTGTGTGTATGCGTGTGTGTGTTGAGAGATAATAAAGATGTTTATTGGATTCAAATTGTCTTTGAACATGTTTAAGAGCCTTTATAGGACTATGAAATAGAAGAGGCACTTGACGCGTTGTCTCTTTGTCTTGTAATTTTTTTGCATTAGTTTTATTACATGTATTGGTTGGTTAAGACAAAAGATTGCATAAGCGATGGTTAATTCATATTAATGTTTTAACGGTTTTTTCTTTTGAAAACATAGATGGATCGACGGTGAAAATGTGTTACATATACTTATTTCAAACGGTTTCTTTGAGGGTACGTTATCAAATACACCATGAAACTGCAAAAAAAATAGCCACCATTCTTAACAGTTTAGAATGGATTAGATATATATAAATATATATAAATAACACTTCGTCAGACGTCGTCACATTCACGAAATTGTGTTTTTGTTTTGTCACTGCTGATGTTGTTGTATTTTTCTTGGGGGTAGTCTTTGTGTGTGTGAGTGGTGAGATGATAAAGTTGTTAATTGGATTAAAATTCTTTCTTCAAATGTTTAAGAATGAGAGCCATTGTAGATATAGAAAAGGCACTTGACACGCTAATTTGCTTCTTTGCCTTTTTATCTTTTTTTTGTATTTTTAATTTGGTTTCGAAGATTATGATAATTATGTGCAATGAGTAATTTCACTTTATATGGACGATTTTTTTCCTTCGGATGAACATAAAAGCATTTGATTATATTTTATAGACGTCTGGTAATTACTTTTACAGGAAAATAGGCCTACACCAACGTTTATTTTTGCATCAAAAGTGCTGTAATTTGAGAAAGTTATTTACAGTGCATGTGCGTACACACATGCACGAACACACACACTTTCATAAATTATTTATTCGAGATTTTATCCAAAAATAAATATATACATCTCATAATATTATTGTTCAAATTAATGAATAAAATTCCTTTGCAAGATAATAATTATCTGAATAATTATTCAGATTTTGTCGAGTCGCCCGGTCTTGGTTTGGGTTTTTCTTTTACGTTCACGGTATTGGCTCCGCACATGATTGTTACTTGTTCGTAACTCTGCCTCTCTTTTTCTGTTACTGTTATTCTTGTTTTGTAATTATTTCCTATTTTCATAAATCATTTGTAAATATTGTGATTTGTACTGCACACAAAAAACAAGAACTCACATATTTGGGTAATGTGACACTATAATGACACACAGTTGAGTATTTTCATTGATATACTCACCGGTGTGTTATTATAGTGTCACTTTTTGCGATTTTACTCAGATCCATGAGTTCTTGTTTTTTGTGTG
>BQKZ01000994.1:106710-123181 GCA_036244855.1 Temnopleurus reevesii
TCATGAGAAGCTGTCCTTTATCAAGAAAGAAAATATTGAATTAGCGTCGGGGGCTACGACGCTAAAATATTTTCCACACTTTAGGTTATAACTTTTCCAAAACTTGTTAATTTTTCGTACAATCTTTTGTACAACTTGTTCATGATATCATGTTTCTTTTTAAGTAGATTTGAAGACAAAATTTGGCGATAAAAATATTGGCTTTTACCAAAACTGTACTTGGGCTTTAAGCATGTCAATGCATATTGCTGGAAATCATTCCTGTTTCCTTATGATAAGATATGATAAGATGAGATTTGCATTCCACCAATCAAATAGTTGATAAACCAAATCGTTTAAATTGGTTCGGTTTCTTCGCTATTCTACGTAAAATATGATAAAATTTTATAAGGAAATCAGAAAAAATGGAAGACTGAGGAATGATAAGATATGAATAGATGAATAAGTAAGTTGCATACATTTTCCTAAAACCAAAGTGGGTAATAATGGATAGGTTCACATTGTATCGAAAATGTCCTAGGCCTACTTGATGGTATTTTTTTTTGCAAATTTAAATACATGAAGTAGATGGCCGTGGAATCGAACAAATTGCACTTTTCGAAATATGTTTAAACTTTGTTAAGGAAAATAGAATGTGAATTCTTCCAAACTAATTAGGATCGTTTTTCTACATTTGCAATTATGGCGCCTTTATAGAAACATATCATTCAGAAAAAATATTCATATTTATTATCGTATTCTTTTTTTACCCTTTTCATTCAGGTTACGGTCACGTGTCACCCCTCACGATAAATGGTCAACTCTTCTGTCTATTCTTCGCTCTGTTTGGTATTCCCTTTACCTTCTTTTTCTAGATGTGTAATTATGGCTCCTTTAGAAACAATGTCATTCAGCATTTTATTAAGAAAATAACATTCTTTATAACAAAGATATTTCATTCTTTTTTACTTACCTCTTTCCATCCAGGTTACGGCCACGTGTCACCCCTGACGATAAACGGTCAACTCTTCTGTCTATTCTTCGCTCTGTTTGGTATTCCTTTCACCTTCTTTTTCCTCGGTACCATCACGTACGTTGTCAGCAAACCCTCTCAGATGTTACTCGACTATCTCATGGATAAATTTGGTGAGTTTCTCTTCTCCATTTTAATCTAAATAACCCTGTTCTCATGATGATGTTCATTCAACACGATGATTACAATCTATTTCCTTAAGATTAAGTCGAACGCCAATTCAATACCCGTTCTCAACAATGTTCATTGGACAAGACAATCTGTTTCCGTATAAATTGAGTCTAACACCAATTCAATGCTTATTTGTAATGCTAGTGAAATATGAAATGGCTTGTGATTGTAATGTTTGCACAGTTCAATAGATGGCATACGAATATATTGTCCTGGAACACACTTTATTTTACGGAAATAGATTACTAGTATATCGTGTTATTGATACCTCATTCTCGTTTAGACAGCGAGCACCCGATTACACACCAACCAATTTTTCTAATAAGGACAATAATAATTGACGGGAAAATAGTCAGAGTGCCATATCATACTAGTATTCCCCGGGTGCTCGGGTAAACACCGGGTAAATGTGATGAATTGGGCATGAAAAGTACACCAATCTTTTTTTTTGCGTGCATCAAGAAAATCTTAGACTGACCTCGGAGACTTTTGAAATGAACCCCGTCGGATTAAAAAGCTGCTACCCCATTTACCCTCAAACGGCAATCATATTTTTTTAAACATTATCTTACATTACAATTTTGTACAATTCAAAGTAGTCTGCGCTTTCATTTCCTCACTTTAAAACATTAAGGGATCACTGTCTTGTGAAGATCATTGCCCCCAGAATGATCGTATCATGAGGTCTATCTTTCACCGATAGATTTGTTTTTTATATCACTGAATGATGACGGTTTTGAATACACAAATCAAATGATATTTCCCATACCCTGACAAATGAGTTGTGCCTTTTGGATCTTAAATGCAATGTCTAGCGTATGTGAAATTGAATACTTGAGCACAGAGAAGATGTTTGGCCATATAAAATAGTCTGCACTTCCTCACTTTAAAAACATTAAGGGATCACTGTCTTGTGAAGATCATTGCCCCCAAATAATCACATCATGAAGTCTATCTTTCACTGATGGATTTATATTGATCATTTGATTTTTATATCACCGAATGATGACCATCATAAATGCTCAAATTGAATGATATTCCCCATATCTTGAAAGATGAATTATGTCTCTTGGATCTTAAAGGCAAGCTCGGCCTTTGAATATTGGTTGATTGAAGCCTTAGTCATACATTTATGTTTAAAGTAAACGCTTGTCCAGCGTACGTGAAATTTAATACAATACTTGAGCACAGGGAAGGGGTTTGGCTGACGTTAACATGTAAGTATGTTGAGCGCATGCCGAACGCACTCAACACCAGTCAAACGTTTTCCCTGCGTATTTATGCACAGACTGGGATCGTGTTTGAAATTTGATATACGCTGGGGATGCGTCGGCTTTGAATTTGGGACTGAACCTCATAAGAAATGCGAATGACTAATACGATCATAAGAAGATTTATTGCCCACTTTACCCCGCCATAAAATACGACCATAAAACAGAGTCACCCAAATGTCAATTTTAATGAATGTACGTTACTTCGAAGTAGACAGTTTGAAGAGCTTGATTGCTCCATGGTAAATTATTTTCCTCTGATATATATCATGTCTTCTTCAGTTCTTAAGTGTACACTTAAAAAAACCAAATTGTACACCAAGAGAGAGAGTGCAAACTTTTGTGTGTTCGAAACATACTTTATTGTCATATACAAATCAAGCATATTTACAACATAGTTTACACCTAGGATGCATTCTACGTTAGTAGAAATGTACAAGGTTTAATATATATATGCACCAACAATTCGAAAAAGGCGCGACGTTTCATCCTTTTGAGATGAATGTCAACAAGAAATTTTATTTAGATTTTAGAGGGTGCAAAATTATGTCCCTCTTTTTAAAACCCGGTCACATTGAAGCCCCGATTCAGCACGACTCAGCACGACTCTTCTTCCAGTTGAGTCCCGATTAACCAAATTTACTATCATGCCCCTAAACAATACATAACTCAAATCACAGAGAACTCAACTGATGGATTGAGAATTGTGTTGAGTGGTTGTGAGTCTCAGGTGGATATTATGTCGTTTTATGAAATCGAGTTTTTGTGAATGTTAAAGTTACTGTAACCTCGGCCACATGATTACTGTAATTATGAGGCCGAATGCATAAGGCGCTTGATTTAGAACCAAGCAAAATTTCCTATACATGCAATTTAATCATTCCATCATTCAATTTTGCGAAAATTATGTATGTACCATGTGCATTCTTTGCGAATTCAAAATAAGGCTCTATATAAATGTAAATTCTTTTCACAATAGTCTGAAGTTAAATGGAAAAACCTACGAATAAAAATTGTTAATAGACATTCCGCAGGGTGAATATTGCACCATTCAAAATAGAATGCAGGTTTAACCAAGTTTTCCTTTGCAGCTTTATTATGCGCTGTCAGTTTTCTTTTAACTTTGCATTTCGTTTCTGAAGTGTGTACCGACTCGAAAGATTTGCATGTTCATCAAAAGTTTTATATGAAAAACAAGGTATTAAAAATGGAGTAATTGTTCTTTTGATGAGCTTGCATGGGCGTAAATTGCGGAGGCGTAAAATTTGGTCTCATGACGGTTTTTCATTGATATATTACATTTCTAAGAGGGGTTGCACACTGAGAAAATATCGGGTCAAACTTTATACGATTTATGAGGGTGATCCGACCTATTATTGACAGTTAATTTCTCCACATAATTGCCCAGAGTAGTGTATGGTATCGAGTTTCTGGATTTATTGAGACATTATCTTCTAGTTTGACGTATGATTTTGTGCTAAATTCATGACTTTCTAAATGTTATGAAGAAATTACAAAGTTCACTAATAAGGTCTACATGTATATTTTCAAAGGTTGTATAGACGCTTTCCGTCCAAGGTTAATCTAAATATGGCATTCTTAATATCAACGCTTCGAATTTTATATCACTTTTGTAGAAAATTCATCATATTTATGATTTGACAAAGCATTGGATATCAAACCACTGAGAGTTGATTTGATACCGTATATAATTTTAGGTGTATACTCGTTGAGAAAAAGAAGATGGAAATTGGGACATTTTTTTTTCGTATTTGAGATTTTCCCCATTATCAAGAATCCTAAAAGATTCTTAATTGGCTGAATGTAATTTTAAATCTCTCAAAACCACTTTTATTTAGGCTGAATGTTTCAAATATGAGAACTCTGTGTCTAAGCGTTAAGTGAATGCCAGAATATTGAATTTCTGGATCGTTTCAGACTTTGATTAGATATTACACTTTTACACATTGCATGCATTTCCTTGTTATTCATAATGTCTCCTTAATATTCACATTTTCTTCTCATTTTGAATTTCTAGATCGTTTCGGATTTTATTCAAGTATGACATTCTTTTATAATGCATATGAATCCTTGTCAATCATTAAAATTTCCTATTCAAAATTTTCTTCTCATTTTGGGTTTTTGGATCCTTTTAGATTTTGTTTTTATTTAATGTATATAATTCCTTATCATATATAAATATTTTCTATTCAAATTTTCTTCTCGCACCTCCTTTCCCGCCAAAAATTATCCCTCACCTTCAGACCACAAAGGAAGCGGTATCTGCATCCGGCTATCACACCTCCTCATCCTCTTCATCCTCATCCTCGGGCTCTTCTTCCTCGTCCCAGCGGCCATCTTTAGTTCCCTGGAGACGAAATGGAACTACTTCGAGAGCTTCTATTTCATCTTCGTGTCCCTCACCACCGTGGGGCTCGGTGACTTCGTCCCAGCGACCTCGATCAGGGAAGGCAGCGTGTACGAGAGCACGCGATCGCTCTACTTTATCTGTGTGTCACGTGAGTATATATACACTTTTGTTCGAAGTCTAATGCCCTATAATCACATAAAACCACGGAAGCAACACGATTCAGCACGACTATCAATTTTGTTCGGAGACAGTTAACTGTGAGCTGAGCAAAGAGTCGTGTTGAATCGTGTTGCTTCCGGGCTTCTATGTGACTAGATTGGTTTCACTGAGGGTGATTTTACAGGAATCAGGAGGGCGTTTCATGAAGCTTGTCGACACCGACAGTTAGTCGGGGCTGACTAATCCAAAAATACCTTGATTTTGATTGGCTGAAAAGCACTATCACTACCTGTTGATATGGTAACTGTCAGAGAATGACTGGCTGTCGATGGCGACAAGCTTCATAAAATGCCCCTAACTGTCATGGACTAAAGTTATAGAGCCATTTAGACGCTTACAATAGCAGGCATCCGTTTTACTTTATCATGGGTGAGTCTTGGTCGTGTCTGTTAACAGGTTCTAAAAGATCCTGGATCTGGATCTTTCTGAAAATATCATGTTCAAACAGCTGGGAAAAGATCAAGCCTTTGAAAGCCGTTTGGAAAACCTGTTATCGAGGGGAAGTTGAAAAAGATATACACTTGAATATTAAAGCAGTGCGGACTTAAAGGTGTAGATTAGTAATGGTCAGGACGTAGAAATTGGTGTGAAACAAGCCAATGTATTAAACATTGCTTTACATGGATAAAAAAACTAATGCGTATGAAAATTTGAATATATTTTCGCACGTATTCTGACTTGATTTAGTTTAGAAATGTACAAAGCAATCGTTATTCCTATGGACCGCCAGTATATCATGGGCTGCCAGCTGACTGAGCATATTCCAATTAAAAACATGATGCGAAAACTATTTTTAAACAACTAAATTTCTGAAGAGAGAAACCATATATCAAATTACTGCTTCTTGTTGTGCACATTTCAATATGAGAGACCGAATTATTCGATAAAGTAAGGTTAATTATTTGCATCAGGGACATACATGCATTTTGAGAATTTTCTAATTTTATATTATACGATTATCCCATTACAGAAGTGATTTTCAACTCAATTCAATTCGAAGTAACATTATTTTTTTTCCTTCAACAACAACAACAACAAAAACTAACGATGTACAAACTAGCAATATATAACCTTTGATGGATGCGCCTATAAATACACAAAATAGAGTACAATATATAAACACAATATACATACTGTGTAGAATAGGAACAGTTAGAGGGAAGGAAAGCAAACTGTACAAGTCCAACTGAGGGTTTGACATCTGTAAACAAACAAGATAAACATAATAAAATATCTTCGAAACACATCGATATAGTTTTACATTCGAAACATGCGCAGTAAGACAAAAAATACTTGAGAAAATTAAAACCCACTTGACATTTTATGATGCGTTATAGAAGAGAAACCATATGATTTTATTTTAATCTTTTTATAGCTCTGGTCTCGCGCTTCACGGCTTAGATTCTCAAATTTAGACAATTTCACATAAATCAGTGAGTGATGGGAGGGCACTCTACACAATATTGCCTAATTAAGAACCCACGCATTTGGAGCCCGGCTATTAACAGGGGCGGAGTTAGGACGGTAATAATTATGGGGTGAACCAGAAAGCGCAGATAGTATAGTATATTGAGAGCAAACTTTTGGACATGTTAGAAGAGACGGAACAAATTGCATGATGATGATGATCATCATCACCATCTTCTTGCTTTACCATCATTCCGTACCATTTCCGTCATCTCCAATCATCACCATCATCAATACTCAATACCACCACCTTTACCATCATCGTCGTCATCATCTTCATCATCATCATAAAAAACATCATCATCACTATCATCATATACGCCGACATTAATCCATATTACAAAGTGATTATTCTTGGAGTCAGGTGAGCGACTATTTTGATTCAAAATGTAAACTCAATATATCTGGCAATAATTATGTTTTATCAATATCACTATTGACTAAAAAAAAAAAAATGTTCTTTGTATATTCCCCCGTTGCACAAGAAAGATTGATGAATTGTGGTGTAGTGGTTCCGGCTATCGCCTTTCAACCCGAGAATCGTAGGTTCGAGTCTCACCCTGGCGTTAATTTTCTTCAGCAAGAAAATTGTTCACGTTGTGCCGCACTCAACCCAGGTGGNCACACACACAGACACAAACACTGAGGTGGATGGCTTTTTCAGGACCGGGGACATATCGTAATACGACTATTTTCTTGATTATGTTTGTGATAGAGCCGTGATAACAGACTATATAATTATAGAGACGTGTATTTCACAAATATGTTAATAAGGGATTGTTCTAATATTCGGAGCACTAATTAACTATTTTGATGCTGGCGTGTGAATGGCTAATGTGTTAGCCCAAGGCAAATATAGGCTTAAACCCTATCTTTTTATTGTGCTGCATGTATTATTGCTTTCTACTTCACTTCTTCTTTTTTCTTTGTCCTTTTACTATCCTTCATTTTTTAAACATTTTCTTTCTCCGTCCGTGACAGTTTTCTCATTACATGTATACTTCCTCCGCAAATCTTCATTTTGATATTAGCTATATACTAGTTAATGTGAGACTCTCTCTTTCTCTCTCTATCCATTGTACTCCAAATATCTTACGTAATGAACCTGCACATGATATGTTTAATGTTTACTGTGTATTTTGTTTTGTAAATTGTGCTTCTTTGCAAGAGCTTTGTACGATGTTTTTTTTGGGTGAAAAGTCGCTTTTAAGATTATTGTATTATCATGTATGTGCCAAAATGGAAAGGCAACTTCTCCCGAAATTAACCAAGCACTGGGAAACGTATTTTCGTATTTTCAAATACTCTGATCATCTTAGTGGGCGAGGGTCTAGAGCTTTAATGGGCGCCCAATTTGTGAAGCCCCTGTTTTGTTTTCCTGTTGCAACACATTGTGTGGGATCCGTTAGGAAACAAACATACAACGAATCCTTACAAAAGCAAATCTTCCAGCATTCATTCGAAAATGGCACCATGTAGATTTAGATAGGGCAGCGAACGTTATTAAAAATTGTCGGAACGGGGGGGGGGGGGGAGGGAGGTAAAAAAATGGGTGAAGTTCTCAGGGCTACCGAAGATGCGGGTGTATTTAACGTTTGCATACATAATTATGTGTGTGTGTGTGTGTGTGCGTGTGCGTGCGTTGCGTGTGCGTGTGTGTGTGTGTGTGTGTGTGTGTCTGTCTGTCTGTGTGTATATGTGTGTGTCTCTCTCTGTGGGTATGTGAGTGTGTGTGTCTGTGTGTGTGGGGGTCTGTCTGTATGTCTGTCTGTGATGGTATAAATGGAGGGGTATAGGGTTACAATCCTAGTTTTCTGACTCCGCCGCCTAACATTCGGAAACAATAGGACGGATTAGAAACCCGACATGAATTAAGACGTAACAAGTAGGTCATGATGTTACAAAACAGTTTCAATTAGGGGTAAGTGAGAGGCTTGCATTATATACATTCATAACTCTGTTGCTCCGGTGACAAAGTACACGGTATTTAAATAGCAATAAGATTTTTAATAATTTCCATAAACCTGCAAACGATGATGGGCTCTTTCAGAAAGAAAGCTGAACAAACAAATCATAACTTGGCGATCAGAAGACCGCCGTATCATATTTAGAACATTTCCAGAACTATGTGATCAATTTCACCTTTCAAATGAAACATCAAAATTTGGCTGTTTGCGCATTTACTGTATGATTTACCAGCCAATTTCCTACTCTTCTTAGGTGATTTCACAATTAAATTGAAAACTATATACAATTTAGAATTATAGCGATTAAACAATCAATCTACAAATTGAAAACAATACCATAGAATTAGGAAATTTGATACTTGGAATTTCAGAATGGAGAAGGGTAATAATAACTCTATGTCATGCAGGGCCCCTTGAGGAACAGCTTAGAGCTGAAAGTGGCTACCCTGGGTAAATAAGAGATATTATTATTATTATTATTATTATCATTGTTATGTACATTATACGATACACGGTATATAGCCCACAGGTTGTATAGTTTCTCCAATATATCCCATTATCTACTTTCCATATATATTATTCATTTTAAAGACAGATGTTTATCTGATCCGTCTTTAAATTGTCATCAACTACGCTAATGCTCAAAGGATTAAAGGAATAAATATATTATGTTTTCCTTTAGTCAACTTTATTGAACGTAATTACAAGGACACTATGTTATAGACGACTCACACCTTTGCGCTTTTAGCCTGCGTCGGCCCAGCATACGTTCTCCGATCGCACGGTCATGGCGGTGTAGCGATTCGGGTGGTGGACTGATGTTCGGCTTGCGCTCGAGAATCGTCCGCCAAACGTCAATCCATCGTATATGTCCTGCGTATTTGTGCCTTCAGGTAGCGTTTTGATTAAACAGAAAACGCTGCATGGGTAGGCCCAGGCTAAAACGCAAATGTATGAGTCGTCCTTCACCACTTGGTCTTTTGGGGAGTCGCATAATGCCAGTAATTATATCATAATTGTAATTACTTATGATCATGGATTTACCAAAAATGGACTAGCGACGATCTTTATTCCTTTGATATGGGAGATTCACCGACAGATTTGAAATTCGCGTCTGAAAGGAGAAAGAGAAATGGTTTCAATGAGGGATTTAATCATCTCTGCCAGATATTGGCTCGGTCTGAAACATCAGTTCCGTGAGAGCGGAAAGTATTTTCTCTTTAAAATCTTATTGGATTCAGTTCACACGTCAAAGGAATAAAGATCCTATGTATTCCATACAATACGTTCAGGGCATGATTGATTGATTGAGTTGATTGATTAAATTTATGTACGTATTAAAACATGTAAAATTTAAAAATACGGCGGATTGCCCACATTCAGCTCGCCCATTAAGGGGAGCTGGTCTTCTGTGAGGTCCGTGTACTTTAAAAACACAATTTCACGACAGAATAAAACGTCCGAGTAATATACAAAAGAAAGAAAATACACGCTGATTGATGTACGATGTGTTGAGTACATCAGGTGTACGTTATTCCTCGCACCACAAGCCTGAGGGTGTAGTTTTCATTTTTTTTCATATCATTTTATTTCTATCAAAATCACATTAAAAAAAAAACAATTTACAATATACATGTTAAATATAAAGGAACTCGATAGTGGAGACAACATGGAAGGCAATAAAGCCTTATAATTAAGTTGCCACCATAAAAAATTTAAATCATACTTCATGTACACGTATAATATAGATACATGTATTTGAAAGCACCTACAATAATGGTACAATAGTCATAATGATCTCTACCCTAAGGGTGCATATCTCCATCATGTGATGGCTATCTCCATCTTAAGGGTGCATTATTGTACCAGCGGTTGCACCCCTAAGGGTGCAACAATCAATTCCAATTTCTTAGTTTGTACGTTTAATAAACGAAGATATTGTGATACTGTCAGTGTGTATTGCAAAATATGAAAGATATATTTTTTAAAAGATCTTTTACTCGAAGGTTCTTGCTCTCTTCAGACTTGTGTGATTAATACCAAGGTCAGACTAAACATATATTTGCTGCACTGCTGACAGTCAATCGATTTGAGAATTTATTTTATTGTTTTCTTCTTGGGGGTGGTACAGCAAAAAGTACTGACTTGGCTCTTTTTGTCTAATTTGGGGGTTTTGGGTGACGGATGTCGGTGTTTCTTTCTATTTAAATGCTGTCTGTGCATCATTGTATCATAAAAGTAGGTTTGTTACAAATGTCACATAAAATATCGTTTATTACTACCAGGTTTGATTGTTAACCAAACACACACTTCATATTTCTGTGAGAGTAAACAGTCATTTGAAATGTCAGAAGTGAACAACTTGACCAGGACGGGCTCGTATAAAGTATCACCGCAAGTAAACATGACTTTTGTTCAGATATTATGTAAATACATTACACATTCTACACGCTTAAAAACGTTTTTTTTTTTTTCTGCCGAATGGGGTACCCTCACGAGACTGAAACTGTGAGCAGAAGAGACAAAGAAGTTGATCAAAATAAGCCTTCATAATCGATGAACAAAAGAAAGTAGTTTTGTTGCTGACCCATCAGAGAGCATGTGCGACACCTTTTCGACACTTCTCAGTAGAATAAAAGGGAAGGAAGTTTCTGTTGTGAACATAGAGCTATTGCGAGTGCTAGAATAGAAGGTGTTTACTTTGTCCAATTCCTTTGTTCCTTCTGCTTACATTTAGAATTCTCGGTCCCCTAATAGATTCTTTACATGCTAAACAGCCTTTAATAGATTTCTGAAGAAGTCGCCATTTAATTTGATTTTTAAACATTTTCGGACACTTTAAAGGTCTCAAATGCAAGACGAGACCTTTCAAAAGCTTCCCCCTAAAAGTAAAAGTGCATATAGAGACGACCAATACTTTTTCGGTAAATGATTATTGTCTGTTAATAGAATTTTTTTCTTATCGTGTCACTATTGCGACTGTTATCAAATTATTCCAGTCCAGCGTTCGATGCATTATTTGGCACTTGCGTGTCGCGAACCGGGGTCGGGGGGAGGGGGGGCTGTCTCTTATACACATCTAGNGGGGTGCTTTGCGGGCTTCAGGCCCCTGACCAGAGCTAGGGGCACAAAAGTTTAGCTAAAACGTTCGAAATGAATTTTTAGGTGGTGTCAACACTTTTTGGGTCGTCAGCTCCTATAGGAAGCGCAAAATTTGACGAGGGGGCGGCAATTCAATTGGCCGTAAACCCTTGGGTCTTCATATCCTGGGTGCACAGATGCTTGATGATGCGTCAACTAGATCCTCTTGAGTGCAAGACTTTGGGAGGAGTGGGCAGACAATGAGCATGTAAAATAAAAGATTCGATCAAATTTACGATTGATATTAATCGTAATTAGAAAACATGTATCATAGAGATACTATTGATTTTCTATTTATGGTATCTGTTTTATGTTAAAGGCCAAAGTTGAATAACACAGTACTGCACCAATGCAATACCCTTGTATGAAAGCAAAAGTTGTTTTCCATTTTGCCGCTGGAATTAAGCAAATTAAACGTAATTATCAAACAAACAGGAACAACAACATCCACACGTTTCTATGTATAGTACAACACAAGCATCATCCAATGTAGACCCATATCTATCTCAACCATTTTGTCATCGCTATTCATCATCTTTGTGCATTAATAGATACCTGGGCCCCGTAACATAAAGATCCCCAATCGATCGTACAATTGATACCAATCGTATGTCTATAGAAAATCCTGTACTACAGCTTCGCACTTGATCGCAAGATTGATTGTATCTCTTTAATGTCACAGACCCCAAGTTGTGTAATCGCCCCAGAACCTTCAAGTCACCAACAACGATGAGAGATAAATAATTTGATTACATAATTCTGTGTTGCTTCGTAATGAAATTATTTATTCTAATTGAATATCGGAAGATATAGCTCTTGAAATGGGTTGGTGTTCACGTACCAAGGGCATGGCGGGTTTTTTGTTATTCTTTAATATTGACTTTCGATCGGAACGAGTCTGTCTGACTTGTCTAATGATATCATCATATATACTGTGTAGGGTTAACAAAATATGACAATATTTAGTAATTGAGTTACACCTTGATGTAATGAAATAAATTTGTTCACAAGTGGGGCCTATACTGTATTCTAAAAGATACGATTAATTTATTGTTTTGTTTTATTTTATAGTTTGCTTAATTGTATCTCCTAAGTGCATTTACGGTTTACAATACAATTAATATCAACCTCAAAGGTATCACACAAGTTTAGTTATTTTGACCTAGGGATACATCTTTATATATACAGATATTAAGCATGTCAATGCATATTGCTGGAAATCATTCCTGTTTCCTTATGATAAGATATGATAAGATGAGATTTGCATTCCACCAATCAAATAGTTGATAAACCAAATCGTTTAAATTGGTTCGGTTTCTTCGCTATTCTACGTAAAATATGATAAAATTTTATAAGGAAATCAGAAAAAATGGAAGACTGAGTATATAATAAGATATGAATAGATGAATAAGTAAGTTGCATACATTTTCCTAAAACCAAAGTGGGTAATAATGGATAGGTTCACATTGTATCGAAAATGTCCTAGGCCTACTTGATGGTATTTTTTTTTGCAAATTTAAATACATGAAGTAGATGGCCGTGGAATCGAACAAATTGCACTTTTCGAAATATGTTTAAACTTTGTTAAGGAAAATAGAATGTGAATTCTTCCAAACTAATTAGGATCGTTTTTCTACATTTGCAATTATGGCGCCTTTATAGAAACATATCATTCAGAAAAAATATTCATATTTATTATCGTATTCTTTTTTTACCCTTTTCATTCAGGTTACGGTCACGTGTCACCCCTCACGATAAATGGTCAACTCTTCTGTCTATTCTTCGCTCTGTTTGGTATTCCCTTTACCTTCTTTTTCTAGATGTGTAATTATGGCTCCTTTAGAAACAATGTCATTCAGCATTTTATTAAGAAAATAACATTCTTTATAACAAAGATATTTCATTCTTTTTTACTTACCTCTTTCCATCCAGGTTACGGCCACGTGTCACCCCTGACGATAAACGGTCAACTCTTCTGTCTATTCTTCGCTCTGTTTGGTATTCCTTTCACCTTCTTTTTCCTCGGTACCATCACGTACGTTGTCAGCAAACCCTCTCAGATGTTACTCGACTATCTCATGGATAAATTTGGTGAGTTTCTCTTCTCCATTTTAATCTAAATAACCCTGTTCTCATGATGATGTTCATTCAACACGATGATTACAATCTATTTCCTTAAGATTAAGTCGAACGCCAATTCAATACCCGTTCTCAACAATGTTCATTGGACAAGACAATCTGTTTCCGTATAAATTGAGTCTAACACCAATTCAATGCTTATTTGTAATGCTAGTGAAATATGAAATGGCTTGTGATTGTAATGTTTGCACAGTTCAATAGATGGCATACGAATATATTGTCCTGGAACACACTTTATTTTACGGAAATAGATTACTAGTATATCGTGTTATTGATACCTCATTCTCGTCTAGACAGCGAACACCCGATTACACACCAACCAATTTTTCTAATAAGGACAATAATAATTGACGGGAAAATAGTCCGAGTGCCATATCATACTAGTATTCCCCGGGTGCTCGGGTAAACACCGGGTAAATGTGATGAATTGGGCATGAAAAGTACACCAATCTTTTTTTTTGCGTGCATCAAGAAAATCTTAGACTGACCTCGGAGACTTTTGAAATGAACCCCGTCGGATTTAAAAGCTGCTACCCCATTTACCCTCAAACGGCAATCGTTTTTTTAAACATTATCTTACATTACAATTTTGTACAATTCAAAGTAGTCTGCGCTTTCATTTCCTCACTTTAAAACATTAAGGGATCACTGTCTTGTGAAGATCATTGCCCCCAGAATGATCGTATCATGAGGTCTATCTTTCACCGATAGGTTTGTTTTTTATATCACTGAATGATGACGGTTTTGAATACACAAATCAAATGATATTTCCCATACCCTGACAAATGGGTTGTGCCTTTTCGATCTTAAATGCAAGCTCGTCCTTAAAGCCAACGTATGTCTATAGCATATGTGAAATTGAATACTTGAGCACAGAGAAGATGTTTGGCCATATAAACTGGTCTGCACTTCCTCACTTTAAAAACATTCAGGGATCACTGTCTTGTGAAGATCATTGCCCCCAAATAATCACATCATGAAGTCTATCTTTCACTGATGGATTTCTATTGATCATTTGATTTTTATATCACCGAATGATGACCATCATAAATGCTCAAATTGAATGATATTCCCCATATCTTGAAAGATGAATTATGTCTCTTGGATCTTAAAGGCAAGCTGGGCCTTTGGACAGTGGTTAATTGAAGCCGTAGTCATACATTTATGTTTAAAGTAAACACATGTCCAGCGTGTGTGTAATTTAATACAATACTTGAGCACAGGGAAGGGGTTTGGCTGACGTTAACATGTAAGTATGTTGAGCGCATGCCGAACGCACTCAACACCAGTCAAACGTTTTCCCTGCGTATTTATGCACAGACTGGGATCGTGTTTGAAATTTGATATACGCTGGGGATGCGTCGGCTTTGAATTTGGGACTGAACCTCATAAGAAATGCGAATGACTAATACGATCATAAGAAGATTTATTGCCCACTTTACCCCGCCATAAAATACGACCATAAAACAGAGTCACCCAAATGTCAATTTTAATGAATGTACGTTACTTCGAAGTAGACAGTTTGAAGAGCTTGATTGCTCCATGGTAAATTATTTTCCTCTGATATATATCATGTCTTCTTCAGTTCTTAAGTGTACACTTAAAAAAACCAAATTGTACACCAAGAGAGAGAGTGCAAACTTTTGTGTGTTCGAAATATACTTTATTGTCATATACAAATCAAAGCATATTTACAACATAGTTTTACACCTGGGATACATTCTACGTGAGTATATAGGTTTGATATATGCACCAACAATTCGAAACGGCGTGACGTTAAAAGGATGAATGTCAACATGAAATTTTATTTAGATTTTAGAGGGTGCAAAATTATGTCCCTCTTTTTAAAACCCGGTCACATTGAAGCCCCGATTCAGCACGACTCAGCACGACTCTTCTTCCAGTTGAGTCCCGATTAACCAAATTTACTATCATGCCCCTAAACAATACATAACTCATATCACAGAGAACTCCACTGATGGATTGAGAATTGTGTTGAGTGGTTGTGAGTCTCAGGTGGATATTATGTCGTTTTATGAAATCGAGTTTTTGTGAATCTTAAAATTACTGTAACCTCGGCCACATGATTACTGTAATTATGAGGCCGAATGCATAAGGCGCTTGATTTAGAACCAAGCAAAATTTTCTATATACATGAAATTTAATCATTCCATCATTCAAGTTTGCGAAAATTATGTATGTACCATGTGCATTCTTTGCGAAATCAAAATAATGCTTTAAATGTAAATTCTTTTCACAATAGTCTGAAGTTAAATGGAAAAACCTACGAATAAAAATTGTTAATAGACATTCCGCAGGGTGAATATTGCACCATTCAAAATAGAATGCAGGTTTAACCAAGTTTTCCTTTGCAGCTTTATTATGCGCTGTCAGTTTTCTTTTAACTTTGCATTTCGTTTCTGAAGTGTGTACCGACTCGAAAGATTTGCATGTTCATCAGAAGTTTTATATGAAAAACAAGGTATTAAAAATGGAGTTCTTTTGATGAGCTTGCATGGGCGTGAATTGCGGGGGCGTAAAATTTGGTCTCATGACGGTTTTTCATTGATATATTACATTTCTAAGAGGGGTTGCCGGTTGCACACTGAGAAAATATCGGGTCAAACTTTATACGATTTATGAGGGTGATCCGACCTATTATTGACAGTTAATTTCTCCACATAATTGCCCAGAGTAGTGTATGGTATCGAGT
>BQKZ01000995.1:8232-24287 GCA_036244855.1 Temnopleurus reevesii
CCCCCCCCCCCCCCCCCCCCCAAAAAAAGGAAAAAAGACTAAAATGAAGAGATACCTGTAGAAAAAAGTTGGATTTTAGATGTCCCGAAATCATTTATTCATCTATTTATTTAACGTTCAACATCCCAAGCAGTATTTATCATTAGAATAACTTGATAATGCACAGTAAATATTTCAGACTTTGGTCATGGTTTTTAAAGCTCATTGCTTCAACCATCCCTCCCCCTATCTTCAAACATTTAGGGAAGACAAATGTTTCTGTGATGAAAGTAATACAAAAATGGTTTGAAAAACTCAATATGTGCTCTATAAAACAAACAAACAAAACAAACAATGCTCCTAACCAGAAGACCAAAAAGAGAGGCTGAAAGCTTTGAAAACAGATGCTTTTAACACTCTTTTAAAGCTGTCTGAGCTATTGATATTGCGAAGCTCGTCAGGCAGCAGGTTCCATAATTTTTTAATTGATGTTTCACCATGATATTAATTTTCAGTGTACATTATCATACACTCCAGTATTGTACAGTATTTCTATGTAAACATATGAGTATCTAGCACATGGAGAGTAGAACTGGGGATTGGAAATGATATTGATCCCATCTTCTAATCTTGTAAAGTATAATACTTTTGGAAATCAGAGGTATTGAGTTTCTATTGTTATTTTCAATAACTATTGCCGTATCTGATATCAACATTGTTAGTGAACCCATTCTGAACAGAAGTCATTTTACAGCAAAGTCAGTCACTTATTATTCCTCAAACTTTTATTCTCTTTCTAGAATATGTCAATAAATTAAAATTCTACAGAGTTGACTCTCTAATTGCAAAAAATAGATGCCAATTTGAATGGAAAATAGTGATACTTACTTTGTCTATCATGTTGCCTATTTAATGATTATATTCTACAAATTTATAAACATTCATTAAAAAAGTAAAACCTGACAACATACTGGCGTAATCCATTTCCATTTTGAACAAGTATGCAGAGTTTATGTATGGTTGACTGCATATTTTCTATTCTCCTATTACCCCAGGTGTTCACTGGCTTATTGCCTACTAAGGGGGTGTTGCTCAAAAGTTGCAATTGATCGCAATTTGCAGTTGATCGGAACGTGCCAATCAAAATCACTGTTTCAAGCGCGTATTGTTAAATGCACATACCGTGCGCGAATAAAAATGCGCGTTACAATTTGCAAAGTTGCAGTTGATTTGCAGTTGATTATTAGCAACACCCCATAAGATATGTATGTGTAAATGGAATAATAAAAAATACATGCATTTCATGTATTGAAACATGTGGGTGTACATATATATATTGCATAGAGCCTCAGGCAGTCTATGTGTCTCATCTGTCCTCTCTCATTGTCCAAAGATCAATAACTTGACAAACACTCGCTGACTCAAAGGCCATGTTAAAAGAAGAGTCTACCCAAAAATGATATTTGTAACAGAAAAAATTTGAGGAAAATCGGACAAGTACTAACAAAGTTATGAATTTCTAAGGATATGGAAAAATAAGCAAATCATTGAAAATTTTCAGACATGTTGCCAATTTGATGATATCATGGGTGCAATACATATCAAAATTGTCTTTATATTTTATATAGTGCAAAATACATCATTTCTACAGAAAGGTACAACATTTGTATGAATGTAAACATGCCAATACATACATGTATCTATCATGAAGATATCCTCTGATTAAAACTTTGACGAAATCCTATTTTTTGAGGAAAAGTGATATTTTATATTATTTGATATGGATATAATAAGTGGTCAGTTGTGCACCTACAGTGTATGACGTCATCAGTTGCCAATTTGTCTAAATATTGAAACATTCATAACTTTCTTAGTAGTCGTCAGATTTTTTTTCAAACTTTTTTTTTTTGTTCATCTGATTTTTCTGATCCTGTGGAACGATTATTATTTTGGGGTAGACTCTTATTTTAACACATGTATCGAAACATGTGGGTGTACATGCATATTGCATATAGCCCGAGGCAGTGTCCCCTCTCATTGTCTAAAGATCAATTGCTTGACAAACGCTCGCTGACACAAAGGCCATGTTAAAATGTCAGTCTGGACTATGACATTGAAAGTCATTTCGGACACAACAAGTGCACAATAAACATTGTGGGGCTGGAATTGTTCAATCAATGTTTTCCATTCTTCATTTGTCCTTTTGTATGACAATACTGACTGTGTATTTGTATTTGTTCTAAGGGCACAATTTGTAAGTAAATAGAATCAATAGTGATGTAAGTGATGTATTTATATCAGGTGTGAATCACTCATTATAGAAAAAGTTTACACTTAAATATAGTCTGGCCCCGGTGCCAGCCATGAGCCACCCTAATTGATGGTATATATGGGGTCTAAGACCCCGGTTAGACAACGATTCCGGGGCTAGCCTAGGCCAGACCAGGGACAGCCCCAGGCCCGCTGTCTAACCGCTCCAAAGGGACCTTACCCCGACCTAAGCGAGTCCGTTTTCGGTCCACCTATTTGGATCGACCAGGGCCAGCCCCGGGCTAGCCCGGTCTTGCTGTGTAATCGGGTTTAGACCGATGGGCCTGCTTTTTTCGGTCTTTTGTTGGCATCAATGGTAATGTTGAAAGATTTTGTATTGTGTTCGCGCCGCTTGTTACATGAAAGTACCACAACTTTCTCACATTCAAAACGAGCACAGTCGAGATGCGAAAGTGGTCTGGCCCGTTGGTCCCGGGAGCGGTTAGACAGCGAGACAGGGCTAGCCCAGAGCTAACCCTGGTCTAGCTGTGTAACCAGGACAGGTATTGGCTAGCCCGTTCTGTGTAACCGGGGTCTAAATCTCTAAAATGAATCCTACTTGGATTATTTGGGGTGTCAAAATAAAAGTTGTCTCATATCACTTGTTTTTAGAAATGAAATGTTTAATCAAAGAACTTTCATCAGCTCCTTGGTCTAATAAGGGGATTGATTCCAATGATATCTTCATATTCTAAGCAGGTAAGGTCTATAAATATGTCAAGAAGGGTCACTCCCCTCCTCACCTCCTCACAGTTCGTCTGCAAGCACATACCCTAGGCTTTCGGTGTGTGCGGGTGCAGAGCGGGATACAGGATATTCATTGTGTGACTACATCACAAACACCATTGCTCTATCCTCAGCCTTGGCGAGAGCATGAGACACACAATGCATACCCTGTATTACTCTCTGTACATGCACACAACGAAAGCCAAGGGTCTGTTCTGGCAGACTACCTCACAGGTGAGAACTAGTCTGCTAGAACAGACCCTTGGGTTTCGTTGTGCGCATACACAGAGAGTGATACAGGGTATGCATTGTGTGTCTCATTGTGTGTCTGCATGAGGATAGAGCAATGCTGTATGTGTGTGATGTAGTCACACAATGCATACCCTGTATCATGCTCTGCGCACTCACACACCGAAAGTCTAGGGGTTGTGCTTTCAAACTAGGTGAGAACCTCGCTGTACGAAATATACGGGTTCAAATGGAAAAGAGATTTGAACACATCATCATTGCACCACCTGCTACAGTGCTGCATGTTGGATAATTCTTGAATCTTTTAATTCCTTAGAAAGATTAAAAAACATAACAATGTGCAGCATTTTAGATCAATATATCTCTGATTATCTTGTCTAGTTCTATGGCATTTATATACGTTATAGATGTACCCCTGTGAAGAGAAAAAATCAATATCGTCTTTATGATTGAAATGTGCATGTGATTGTACTGGCTAACATTATGCATGGCAGACTAAAGCTTGCCGAACTGTCGGTATGCCTTTTGAAAATTTTAAAAAGGAAAGTTAAACTAAGAGTCCCCACCTCAGAAATCAAATGAAAAATTAATCATGCATATTTGAGTCTGAGAATTTACATGTGCTTGTCTGTTCAGTAGAAGTAATGTAATTAGTAGTACATTTTGTTTTTTATTTTATTTCTGGTGTCCCGTTTTGACTTTCAGTGCAAGTCAGAATTCTGTATTTATGGGTTATTGTGATAAAGCTATAAAGACCAATACTATGGATCATAATGGGATCACTTGGCCTTATTCATTGTTCTGAGCTTTATAGTGATAGCAAGGAATTCTCACTTGCACTGTACAAGTTCAAATTAAATAATAATAATAGTAATTCAATTTTTTTATAAAGCGCATGATAAAACATGAATTCTCAATGAGCTGTACAATTTTAACAATTTGCAATTTACAAATGACATAACTTAACATTTTCTACAAACTTAGTTACTAGACTATATCAAATTAAAAAGTAGAACAATGATGATTAACAGAAAGAAATAACCGAAATTTTGAGGAGAAGACAAGCGCATCATGTTCAAGAACTAATTATTTTAAGGCAAATAGATGGGTCTTCAATAAGGATTTAATGTGTATGTTTTTTTTTTTTCATTTTAATTCTGCCCTCAATAATTCATCTTTACCAAAGTGAGGTGAAACACTTTAGTATCATGGGCAATCTGAGAGTGTCTAGGGAAATGTAATGGACATTGAATGAAAGCCACTTAAAATGTCAAATGTTGGACCCTATTCACTGAACCACATCCAACAAAAGTTCAAAATCTTGAGCCACAAATCAATTTGTTTATTCTCCACACTGCTAGCCTGCCCTCTACTGTCCAATACAATACAATACAATACAATATGGATACTTATATATCGCTCAATACACAGGTATGGTGTCCAATAGCACCAAATGAGATGGAGACCTCGTTACTCTGCAGGTAATCATAAAGCAATCTAGCAAGGAATATTTAATACACATTGAATGAAAGCCCCCTCAAAATTTAAAATACCGTACTTTACACACTTTATAGCACATTGTTCATCCAATGAAAGTTCAAAATCATGAGCCACAAATCAATGTGTATTTTCTTCAAACTGTTAGCCTGCCCTCTAATGTCCAACTGCAGCAAAGTAAGATGAAGACCTTGTTATTCTGCAGTTTATCAGAGTTTTCTAGCAAGGGAAAATGGACTGTAATAGCCAATATTTTAGCGTATATAAATTTTAGCGAATTTGCTGAATTTCAGAGCATTTCACATTTTAGCTTGTTATTATTTTTCCGTTTTGCGTGATTTTTGTAGACAAGTCTATAGGTATAATGAGTGAAAATTTTAGCGAATTTATGGTCACAAAATTTGCAAAAATAAAACCCCAGCAAAAATTTCAGCTCATACACTAATGCATATCAAATGAAAGTCCCTTCAAAATTGTCCAATATTGAATACTGTACATCGTACATCCAATGAACCAATAATCAATTTGGCTGTAATATTCACAGCCATCACGCCCTCTGCTGTCCAACTGCAGCAGAGTGAGCTGAAGACCTCGTTACTCTGCAGGTCATCTGAGAGCGTTCGAGCAAGGAACATTTTTAAATGTTGAATGAGAGCCCCTTTAAAATGGGCAATATTGAACACTGTATACATGCAATGAACCACAAATCAATGTGGCTGTAATATTCACAGCTATCACGCCCTCTACTGTCCAACTGCAGTAAACTGAGATGAAGACCTTGTTACTCCGCGGGTTATCTGAGAGCGTGGTTAACCTTTACGAGTCTACCATACATGGTATTACAACGAAGCCCCAGCTGTTCACCGACATGACTTCATCTGTGTGGGGCTGATGGCTCCGATAAAGAGAGAGGGCTTGCAGTGAAAACTTATGAAGAGTTCCTATTCAATGACATTTACGCCAATGTATGGGCGAATCCACGGGTTGTGGGAGCTTGGTCCCCGTTATTGGTAGAATGGTCACAAAATTACGATGGAAAGGGGGGGGTGTAAATTTGTTAAGAATTTCTTGGAGACTTTTTCTCTTGCTTGTTGGTGCTTTAGGGGCTGCAAACTTGGTCTATAAAGGGAAGCGCCAAATTTCTTGACGATTAGAATTGTTTGAATATCCATTTTTTGTTTACTTACCCGTTCCTTTTGGGACTGTAACTGAGTCATGGAGGTGCGCCAAATGTCACAGAGATCATTTGTGTTTTTTTTAGGGGGGGGGGGGGCTTGTCAGGCCATCAACAGACTTTTGCATTTTGTGTTATTGTTCTCTATTTTTTTTCTTGTCTCACTATTTTCATCTACCCCTCCATGTTGTTCATCGTTGTTGCTCTTGGATCTGTCCAAACAATTTAATTTGCATCTTACTGTTAAGCCCAAACTCAATCATCACATTTTCAAATTAGAGAATAATATTACATTTGTATATGACAGATAATCATAGCGAGAATGCGAATTGCATCTTTACAATTAGCATTGTCTTACCTAGCAACAAGCAATGCAGATTTGAATTCAAATATTTCTATTTTTCTTTACTCTCTTAAAACCCCTGTTCCATGATTTGTTTATTTTTTTTTTTACAGAAAACTGAAATGAAAACATTACAAGATTGGGGGTTCAATTATTTGCTTTCTGTAAGACCCATCAATAAGTTTCGGTGAAGGAGGGGGGGGGCTGTGCTCTAAGCCTCTTAATTTACATAATAATGTTGCTTTTCTTTTAGAATTGAGAATAAGAGAGATATTTTATTTAATTTATCATACATTCCACTATCTGGCTTTCAACTCTTAGCAGGTGATTATATAGAAAAAGCGAAAGTATATGAGATTTTTCCCCCTTTTTCGCATTCATTTTTAAAAAATATTGATTGTAATATCAATCTGTTCCCCCATGTGGAGGTAATGAACTAGACCTATATAACGTGAACCCAATCATTGGGATAGAATTAGCCAGCTGCTTCGAGATGCAAAGTTTGCTACAGAGGCGGATACAGAGACAGACGTCCTCCCACTGAGCTAAAGACTTGAAAGAATATTGGAGGAGGCATTACTGTTCAGTTGAAGACGAAAGAGAGATTCTCTCTCTCTCTCTCTCTCTCTCCCACCACCATTCTTATTTTTCGAAGAGCAGGAGTGAATATCTAGAGGTTTCATTTTGATATTTGGTACATGCAGCTAGGAAAGCGAGGTTGTTCTTGTGAGTATACATACATGAATGATGCATTTAAATAATCTGTGGATTACAATGTAGCTTTGAATGATTATAGCCCGAATAATACACACAGTTTTCAGGTTTATAGACCATGTTAGAGGATGAACGTATGCCTGGATAAACGATTTTTGGTGGAAGCTTCATATTTCATTTTAGGAAGCTTACATTTCTTGAATTTTATTAGCTATAATATTTTACAACATCCATGTAGATGTGGGTACGTGCAAGTTCACATCACACTACTGAGCTAAAGGCTTGAAAGAATATTGGAGGAGACTCTAGATAGAAGACTAGAAGGAGGACTCTCGCTCTCTCTCTCTTACCACCATTGTTATTTTTTTGAAGAGTAGGAGGGAATATCTAAATATTTTCATTTTGGTATGTGAGGCATATTCACTTGTACTAGTGATTGGTGCGTACATGCATGTGCCAACAATTTATGGTTTGTTTAGTTTATGATGAGTTTAGATGAGATTTATTAGCTGCCACATTTCACCATATCAATGGAGACTACAAGCAGGCGAGGCTGGTAATGATGTTGGACCTGTTTCTTGGAACATGGAATAGACATGTTTTTAGTGACTTCAATTAAGATTTTTGAAGTGCAATTTCATATTTTGCCACAATCATGCTATGGAGTCTACATGCATGTTATTTTTAATGGATGAACACACAGTCAGGTAGCTTTATATTCAATGCTACTTTCTACTCGTATGTCTTGGCCGATATTATTGTTTTTCTTAAAGGGAAACTTCACCCAGGCATTGATACACTCTCAGTGGATGAAGAAAAATACAATGATCAAACTGTGAAAAATTAAGCAAAATCCAATAGCCCATTTAAAAGTTATGAATTTTCAAAGTTTTAATTTAAACCCCTCATGGGCTCCTTAATTTGGCAACGTACAGGCACACAATGGGTGCCAACATGGAGAGCTCTCCATTCGCTTTGTACACAAAATTTCACATTTTCTTCTTTCCAGAGAAAAGTAGACAATAAATCAACAAAATTCATTCTGAAATGCATGCAGAATCAAAATGTCCATATCATACTTGAAGAGAAAAATACAATTTGTCTACTTTTCTAGAAAAAGAAGAAAATGTGAAATTTTGTGTAGAAAGTGAATGAAGAGTTCTCCATGTTGGCAGCCATTTTGTGCCTATACGTCGGAATGTGCTAAAATTTTCACAGATTGACCATTGTATTTTTCTTTATCCACTGAGCTTACATCAATGTCTGGGTGAAGTTCCCCTTTAACTTCTAGTTCTTGGTGAAATCAAATAGTTACTTGACAAAATTTGTATTCTTATTGTGTATCTTCCCATAAGAATACATTTGCCGATATGCAAACATTGTGGAATATGCATGACGTTTGAAAATAAAATGTGAATCACTAAACATCTGATACAAATGATTTCTCTAAAGAGAAAACATATGCCTATTTTATGTAGGTTAAACTTTTTTGTTATGTCAGTGTGTAGGCCTATAACTCGACATTCGACAGCCTACTGCAAAATGCCCCTTTGCAAATAGTGGAAATACACAAGACTTCAAAGAACCTTGTTTATTTTTCCCTGTTATGTGTATGTGTAAAAAGGTATCTCAACCAGTATTCCATCTGATACAGACAACCCTACATGTATATGAACCACATATTCTCTTGGAGAGGGATATATTTTGTAGAAAACATGTTTTTTGTTAAGGAATTTGTTCAACATTGAAGACAGAATTCTTTCAAGACAGCTGCCCAAAGCGATCAAACCACAGACATGCCTATAATCATATAACTGTCATCGGCGCAATGCGTGGTATGTGTCCACTTACCCAAAGTCCCAGAAGCTTGGTGCGTTGCCATGGCAACCAAGTGTAGTCTATGGCCGAGGTCATCTCAGGTCATGTATAATTTACCTCTCAGGGTCAAGGGTCGTTTGGAGGGCTTGTCAATGGGGATTTGTTTAGATGGTCCTGTAAACTTTGCAGACCGTTTTAGCCGTAAATAGCGAGATTCTTGGATAATGCTTTGAGTGTTGGCATGATTTAGTGCCTGATCTGGCCACTATGTAGACAAGAATTAGTATTGCTTCCAGGCTGAACTGGCTATTTACATGTACATGGATTGGAATGTAATATTGTGGAATTTCAATGTTTTTAATGAGAAAATGTAGCTCTGACACCATGTACATGTACATGTAGTTCCTTGTGTTTCCTACCATTTGTAGATTTGCATGTACAATAATACAAGCATTAAAAAAAGTACAGATCAATATGTTGCATTTAATTTACTAATTACTTTTTGCTATTATTCCTCTTTTTTCTGTTTCCTCTTTTTTCTGTTTCATCGTTTTCTCCTTCTCCTTCCTCAATTCTCCTCCATCGTTTTTTCTTCGCACCCTTCTTTTTCTCTTTCTTCTAGCATGCGTTCATTTTCCTCCTCATCTTCAACTTCTACTTCTACTACTTTTTTCTTCTTCTCCTTCTTCTTCTTCTTCTTCTTCTTCTTCTTCTGCTTCTTCTTCTTCTTCATTATTATCATTGTCTTCATTTTTGACATCGACTTCTCCTTCATCATCTTCTTCTTGTTGTTTTTTGTCTTATTCTTCTGTAATAGTTCCGGGATATAGCCTACATGTAGACTCTGAGATATAGAGCTTGATGATAGCTGTTAGACTTAAAGCCCATGTATAGTTTTGGTAAAGATTAAAGAAATGTGAATTTTGGGGATATATACCATGACATATAGTTTCTATACACATTTCAAGATCATAGCATATTTTTCTACGAGCGAATTCTTTTGAAAATTTGAATTTGACCGTTAAATCGTATTTAGCGCCCTCTCTTGGTTATAACAATATTTTGCTTCTTATCGGGCATATAGAAAATTATTTCCAAGATTTTATTAAAGCATGCTAAAAAGGAATACATAAAGAATAAATTCTGAAATTTTTATCCAATTCTGTTCATGAGAAGCTGTCCTTTATCAAGAAAGAAAATATTGAATTCGCGTCGGGGGCTACGACGCTAAAATATTTTCCACACTTTAGGTTATAACTTTTCCAAAACTTGTTAATTTTTCGTACAATCTTTTGTACAACATGTTCATGATATCATGTTTCTTTTTAAGTAGATTTGAAGACAAAATTTGGCGATAAAAATATTCGCTTTTACCAAAACTATACTTAGGCTTTAACATTGAATTCCATTGCCCTTGTCTTATCCAATATTACTAGAAGCATGTCCCCTCCATGACATTTCACAAGATGATAGATCAAATTATCACCAGCTTTTTAGAGATGTTCATTGCCTCTAGCTCTAGCGCAGTCGAAGATTCATCTGGTATAACCCTATTTTGATGAGAAAATATAAAGTCAACACCGAGACAATGTAGTTCATTGGTATTCCTGCCATTTGTAGACTTAATGTAGCAAGTAACTCTATATACATACCTGTCTTGTTTTATTTCTCACTATCATATTTGTTTTAGCTGTTATTCTTCATTATTCTTTTTTTTTTTTTAATTAGGCCTATTATTATCTTTTTTTTTATTTTCTTTATCGTTATCTTTTTTTTATTCTTCTTCTTTTTCTACTTCTCTTTCATCTTCTTCTCCACCATTTTTTTCTTTGCACCCTTCTTCTTCTTCCTCCTCCCCCTTCTCCACTTCTTCTTCCTCCTCTTCTTCCTCCTCCTCTTCTTCTTCTTCTTCTTCTTCTTTTTGCCTCTTCTTCTTCATCACTTTCTACGTCTTCTTTGCATACTTCTTCTTCCTCTTCTTCTACTACTACTACTACTACAACTACTTATTCTACTACTACCACTGCTACTACTTCTGCGTCTGCTTATTATTAACATTTTTTTTTTTTACTTCTCCCATCCCCATTCTTGTTCTTTCTATTTCATAATTTCTGTAATAGTTTTGAGATATAGACTGGCTATAGAGCCTGATAGCTGTTAAACATTACCCTTTGCTCCTAGAAACCTGTCCCCTCCATGACATTTCACTAGATGATGGATCAAATTATCACCTGCTTTTTAAAGACGTTCACAGCCTCTAGCTCTGTGATCTTTGATTGAAAGACAAGTGGATGACCTCAGATGACCTTTGAATGAAAAGATTTAGTCTTCACTTTTTGGACCCTGCGGGTTTTACATATCTTTATGGCAGTTGGTGAATTTGAAGAGCTAGATTTCTTTTTAATTTTTCTTATTATCTGTTCAAATTTGAGTTACCAGAATATTGACCACCTTATAATGCCAAACAATACCAGATTCTTTGCTCAATCAACTTTACAGTGTGTTTCGAATTGAAGGTTGAATAGAGTAAATAATCTTTCAAAACTAACTTTGGCATTGTACATGTATGCAGTACAGTGTTCGATAGTCAACTTACTCACTGATAACATAACTTATACAAACATAACATCGTAACACTGATTTGATGACTGCAAATGTTGTATGAATTCCTTATTGAAAAGTATATATCCAAACTTAAGTTAGGGATCACAATTAATGTTGACTTGTATGTACACATTTGTTTAATACTGGAAATACTCACAAATGCAATTGTCTCGCATGTTATCAGAAATATTATTATGTTATCAGAAATTATTTTCACACACAAGTTCTTTTCATTTGTTACATGATGTCTCTTGCTATACTAATATCTTGTAAAGTTAGTGCATAATGAAGCTAATCAAGTGAAAAGTAATCCTGATTTTTTTTTTTTTTTTTTTTTTTTTTTTTTTACTCGTGTATTGTATTTTCGAAGATGATGGGGCAAAATTCAATGTCCAGAGATACATGAACAGAGTTATAGCCTTTAAAAATTCACATTCACAAATTTTCCCGTGTACAAATAGAATAAAATGTACAATTTTATAGCTCCAAATTTACTTTTTCAACACTCTTTCAAAAAAAGCTCAAGGCACAACTAAGTGTGAAAAATAAGTCTTTTCCTAAATTTCTATCGAGAAAGTTTAGTGTTGTAATGAGAAAATTTAATTTTGTATTGAGAAAAATTGATTTGATATGGACAGAATTTAATTTTTTACAAATATGTATCTCAAATTTGATAGTTTTACACGCAGTTAATGGGCTGCATGCATGGAGTTTTACAATGTAGGCCACAGCATAAGGCTACTGACCATGCTAGGGTGTCAAGTTTAGCACCCTAGTTGTCATCTGGACAATGTAAAGAATGCTATCAGTCGCTGTGCGTCCCTTTCAGTTCCTACCACGGGTCAGTTCACACTGGACCTACCCTAGACATATTTTTTAGTCCCATTTATTTATTTATTTGTTTTATTTCAGTAGGGTTGCCCAGTCAGTGATGACAGCACTGTTTTTCACAGGGGCCCTAGCTACAACAGAAAAACACAAGAAAGTACAAATGTAAATATACATACATAGAAGTATATAGCTGCAAAGTTAAATTAAACTAATCACAAGCATGTTGAGAATTAACTTTTAAGAGAATACCAAAAATGTTTAACAAATTGTGAGATCGTTTGTGAGTTTTTAACATAATTTGGTAAACTATTCCACATGACAGAACTTGAATGAACATAACTTAATCTACCAAATTCAGTTTTTACGGGTAAGAGTTTAACAGAATTATTTCTTGAAGAACGTGTGTTATGAGAATGAATATTATTAATTGCTTACTATTAATGAATAGTATTTCTACAGGAGTGAAATGATTGTAGTTAACAACAATTGATATTCCTGTCTTCAGCTTATTTTGCAACGAATGGTGAAATCCTTGAAGTACATGTGCAATAAAAAGAAATTCTGCCAGTTTGTACTTATTACTTAATTTTTTAAGTATGATTTTCTAAAAGAAAAGTTTTGTTTATGCACTAAATGTAAGTATTGCAAACTCGAAGTCACAAACTTAACCAAAATAAGTAGAACTTACACCATTAAAAAATGATGTAATTTTTACAGTAATTTCAACAACGAAAACAGTATGAGTAATTTCAACACAATGATTGTCCTTCTTAAAGCCCTGGTCACATAGGACCCCGGAAGCAACACGATTCACCCCGACTCTTTGTTAATTCACAGTTAACTGCCTCAGAACAACGAGTCGGGGTGAATCGTGTTGATTCAGGGGTCCTGTGACCGGGACTTAACATAAGAAAGAAAAGTCAATTTTCTCAATAGTGAACGGCAGCTAGTGTCGCAATGAGAATGTGGTGGGTTAGAGTGCCAGAGTGGCCATATTTGTAATTTTGAGGATACTTACTATATTAGTGTAAAATATCTTAATCCATTCCAGTAGAAGATACTCAAATTAGCATGAAGTTATAAATGCTTAATCAACTTAATAAGGTACATTGTATAGTTTCTTACCATGATTCAATTTAGTAAATGTGACATTTTTTTTTACAGTGTACATGTACAGTACTATTTAGCTATTTGTACTTCACTTTAAACACTTAATACCCCCAATATCCTGTGTATTGTCAAACAGGATGTATATAGGCTTGAGTGTATGAAGTGTAGTAATAAACAAATGATGTACGAAGTGTGTTCATATCTACTGCTGCAGTGTGTTGAGCTCATATCAAGTGCGTAAGATAATTTCTCACTTAAAGTCATTGTATAACATTGTTTTAAATTAAATATTCTCAACTGCCAGATCCTAACTGCTACCGAAATAGTTGATGGTTTGTTTACATAGACTATCCTGAGAAAATATTATGCTTAAAAATCAACAGTCAAGGTATATAGAGGGATGTGATACACCGTATAATAAGGCCCAGAAAAAATATGTTTTGTTGCCATCCACTGTCTGAGTGACAATTTGAAATTAGCCCAAACTTAAACTTAAAGAATAAAACAAAAGACATATGAAATTAATTATTTTTTTAACTGCCTGATGATATTTTTGTGAAATTCACCTTTTTGGGAAACCAATTTTATTTTTTAATGCTTTCTGTCCTCTGGCACATGCATAGCTTCTGGCACAGCTAGTGCTTTGCATGAAAACATCATAGTTAGAGACTAATGGTAACGAGATGATGTCCAAGATCCCGGAGAGGTATCTATTCTAATGAGCTTCACAGAGAAGGGGGCATGTAGGGATGTGATATGATAGCATAATAAACAGAACAGAGTATCACTCAACCTTCTTGCTTACTATCTTATGCTTGTCGGCTTGCCAAAGTCAAGTTTGTAATGGTATGAGGACTTCCATTGCAGAAGAACCTTATTCAAATTATAATGAGAGGTTAATTTCTGGTACAGGAATTAAATTCTGTTAAGAAAAAGTTGGAAACAATCATATGTAGAATGTTTACAATATAACTAAATGTTTATTTATAAAAATGAAAGTTAGAACTGAGATGATACCGGCTTGTTGATGTACAGTATTGCCATTGTCCTATGTTTTTTCTTAGATTAGCCAACACAGGAATCAATATGTAGGACAACACTATAATTTGGCAGGCATTTTCTAGTATTCTACTGGTCTTGAAAGAGAAGCGGTGGGGCTGTGATGTAATATAATAAACAGACTATGACTCAACCTTCTTGCTTTACTTGACGACTTGCCAAAGAAAACTTTGTAACAATTTGAGGACTTCAGGAGAGGAAAACCCCATTGGCCCGTTTCTGATATCAGGTTTAACCTAAACTCGAGTCTAAATCTGTGGTTTAAGTATGTGTAGCCCAAAGTGCCAAAACTTTATTTAAACTGTATAATTCTTATGTTAACTGCTATCTTTTCTCATGCCCTAATAATGTAGAAAACTATTCAAGTTTTTATTCCAAGACAGTTTTTAATACTATCAGTGCCAAATGTGCTGGTATATTGAACAACGACTGTAAAGATTCAAGCCTCTTTTGGCTTCCCATACTTAAACCACAGATTTAAACTCTAGTTTAAGTTAAACATGACATCAGAATACAGGCAAATGAGATTAACACCTTGCACACTGCATGCCATGTGCACATCACCATGTATGCAATGAATATGCAATGAATTATGTTCCTTATTATATTTTGAATAACCACATTTTTGTTTTGATATAGTAGTACAACTGCGTAATTTGCAAAGAGAGGAATTTGATAACTAATTAAAGTAAGATATGATTTTTGCTGTGAAATAAATCATTTTTTTTATCCCTTACTGACAAATAACTATGTATGATATGACTATATAATGTAAGATTTCAGTATGAATTCAGAAATGGAATTTCAGGGAATGGACAAATTCATAGCCTAACTTGTATAGTATGGTATATTTCTATCTATTCTATTTATATTTTCTGCACAGAAAATATTCAATAAATAATTCAGTTAGATAAAATCCACCCAGTAAATAGTATGTGGATTAGGTTTATATATCAATCATCCTATTGAACTTTTTACCTTCTCAATTAATTCTGATTTTATTATTTAGAGTTTCATGAGGAGAATATAAACCATTAAAGTGCAAATTATATTGTGTTCGCATGATTAGCATTGCATTAAGGAAAAGATAAGATTGATTTTAAATGCTCCCGTTTATTATCAAAAGGTCAAACCTTAATTAGTTTTCGGGCGATAAACTGCACTTTCTATTAGTAAGAAATTGCTAAAGCAAATTATAATACGCAAAATCACTGTGAGTAGAAGGGACAAAGGATTTAGGACAAATGAATCAACTTCATTCAAGTATTCGCAAAAGCTCGATACACACAAAAGAAATTTCTTATATCTTAGCCTTATTCTTATTCTGTGGAGAAATGTCAAATAAGCACCATACAATGGATGGGAGACTTACATTTTCTTTTGTAACCAGCTGCAGGAAGCTATCATGATGGCTTCAATAGAATTGTTTAGTTTGTCAAAAATCCTTTGTCCCTTCTGCTCATAGTGATGCAGGTGAAAAGTGAATGCAAACATTTCTGGTTGAACAATCATTACTCGAGATCAGAGATAGAAATAGTTTAAAGTGGAATGAAACCCTGGAATTAATTTGCTATCAGTCGATGAAGAAAAATATGATGATCAAACTGTGAAAATTTGAGCTTAATTGGACAGTCCGTTCAA
>BQKZ01000995.1:26066-109069 GCA_036244855.1 Temnopleurus reevesii
TTTTTTTTTTTTTGGGGGGGGGGGGTGTAGGGGAAACTTGTCTACATATGCACATACAGTATATATCTTGAATGTAGGATAAATTAACGTGATGTGTACAGTGATAGTTGGAAAGTGAAAGAGGATATGTCTGGTCAAACAAACAGAAAATGTTCATGAGGAATAATCTATTTTAATTCATACAGAGTGATAAAGAATGGTAAGGTTGAATTTGGATTGTGATGACTGGGGTAGGGAAGTAATTGATTTTTAGGGAGGATTGTTGAGGAACGGAGGGGTTACGAGGCGGAGGAAATTTTTTTTCGGGGTGGGGGGATAATTGTCTATAGACACATCTCACACAGATCTCTCTTGAATGTAGGCCAAATGAACGTGATGTGTGCAGTTGAAGGTGAAAAGTGAAAGAGAAAAAGGTCTGGTCAAACAATCATTGCTGGGGATCAAAGATAGAAATAGACCTCCATGCGCTCATCAGCACACGACTCATATGTCAGCCATGTTTTACTCATTAGAAACAGTCATAGAGAATACCCCCTCCCCCATCAACTAGATGTCTGTTCAGCCTCATCATTTAATACAACATTTCAGGCAAGCAATGGAAAAGCAATAGTAATATTCACCTTAAAATCACTGTATTTATGTCGTTTTAAGATATTACTGGGATCTAGGAGACTCTGTTGAAAGTTATCGCCTGTAAGTTTTTGTAACCTTTATTATATTTCTATGATCATGAAGAGTCATGAAAAGAATTCAATTGGACCATATTTTCAAGAACGTGAGTGAATTGATCATAACAAAAATATTTTCATGATGATACAGATCATGATGGTACAATTTGATTGAATCCCAGGTTAATGTAAAAAGACATATATCATGAAATATGTTTTCTATGAATGCTGGATCTCATCAAATGTCTACCTCTATTACAAATTTGCCCTTGCTTTTTATCTTAATTTCACATCTCTCAGCTGTTGGCCGTGGGGGGATGGGGGTCCCCATTACTCCCCCATTACTCCCATGGATGCACAAATGATTAAAATGCAAAAATACATGATCACACAATTGACAACAGTACAAAAACATGGGCACATCTAAAATGTATGAACGTATAGACTACTCAAACCCCATCGCTTGAGTCAGATAAGAACTTTGTCATCTGTAGTAGATTGGAAATTATTCCTCTTTATAATACATCTACACCTAGGTGTGTGTGATCGGTACTGGTCAGTGTGATTATGTGTATATCTCCTGGACTTATAAGCTCTTCAAATTTGTCTGCTTTCGATCAAAACTGTCTGTGTTGACATTTTCTGTTTTTATTTGAGGAAGTATTGTTGGTTTGGATTAAGCTTGACTCAAAAAAGTTACCTAACTGGTAAGTTTGTTGTAGAAATCTACTCATGTTATATGTGTTTATGAAATATAAGCTCTTCAAAGTTTTATAAAGTGCTAAACTATTGTTGGTTTAGATAAACCCAATTGGTGAGGGTTTTTTTTCTTATGTTTTAAATCCTCATTTAAAGCTAAGAAACTTCTCAAACCCCATTGCTTCAGTCAGATAAGAACTTTGTTATCTACAGTAGATTGTAAATCATTTGTCCATATACATCTCCTCAGCCGTTCAGGTGTGTGCAAATCGTATATCTTCGCCATTTGCTGGAATTATAAACTTTTCAAACTTTGGAACTAGGTCTGCTGGCCATTAAAACTGTCTGTGTTGACATTCAGTGTTGGGCGATGCTCGTTTGTTTTTGTTAGATTAAAGGAATATAGTGGTTTTGATTTTAAAAACGACTATTTGATTCTTTGGCCCTAACTGGTAAGTGTTTAACAGAGATCCATCATTTGGTTTTCATTTTGTTCATTTAAGTATTTATAGTTTTAAAGTTTATAATGAATTTCATTTATAAATAGACTCAAAAGTTTGACACTGTGGGCCTAACCTGTAAGTGTGAAAAAGATATTAATAATTTTGCTTCCTCTATCTTGGATCTCCATTTAAGTTAAGAATATATGTTTTGTTTTGCCTGGGATCAAACCTCCAACAACAATAAAAACAACAACTACTACTACTGTTCCTTTTAATAAGATACAATGCACACATCTTTGATTTGGATAAGAATGTTGTAATCTGTAGTAGATTGGAAATCATTCCTCTAAGCAACTATACAGTATTCAGGTGTGTGAGATTTCTCTCTCTTGACTTTGCTTCGCGGACAAAGATTTATAAAGGCAGTCCACGTCGACTGCAAGCACGAATGTGACTGACAAGGCCGTACGTGTTAGACAGGCCCAATCACAGCGGCCGCAGTCAAAAGTCAAGTTTGGTATAGATATTTTATTTGAGGAAGTACAACTATACATTCAAAGAGGATTCTTGGTGGTTTGGATGTTGAGAAGAGAATTCGATTTTTTTTTACTCTATGCTAGGCTTATGTAACTGGTAAGTGTGCAGTAGAAATTCACCTTTCAGCATTCTCTTCATAATGTGCCTTTAACTCTTTCGCTACAAAATTTCAGTTTACAAATTTCCTCTATCTGTATGGAATAAAGTGCAGGAAATTAGGGGAAAATATGGAATATATAGGGAAAGCATTGTAAGTTTTGACTTTGAGTTCAGACGGAGAGCTGCGCTCACTGGTTGAAACATGCAGATTAACGTAATGGTATATTATATGCAAGCTCCAGTAGGGGATCCCGTATATCATTGTATGTTTACAGTGACGTTAGCAAATCGCCTACAGCGGCTTGACGTTCAATCTGTAGTATTTTATCGAGCCGATGTGACCGGCGCGTTGTAGCGAAAGAGTTAAAATTCAAAATATATTCATGTCTACATGACCAAAATAATGGGCTGGTTATATAGGCGGGTTTACTAATAGATGAAAATTATATTTGTACTTTAAACACAAAGGTTGTTTTTGACAACCCAAGTGCTTGCCAAAGTCCTGTCTGACATAGGAACAAGTGAAGCATGCAAACTGGATAATAATGATAATATTAAGTTCTTATAATAGCACATAACACATACATGTAGCCATGGCATGTCCCGAAGCGCTGGATTCCAACTATATTGTGCATGAGAAAGGTTCCTACATGTTACAAGTTTTAAACTCTTTAGTAGTCACCCTTTCTCTATTGTCATCAAAATGTAAACAATTTATTGAACATGTTTTGTACATTGTAAATACCATCATTTTATTTGATTTTTTTTTATGATTGATAATGGAAATAATGTCGAACTGAACTGAACTGAAGTGAAATACCAACCAGTATAATAAATACTGTATTACTCCATTTGGGGGGGGGGGGCAAGAAATCTGCATGAATTTGAATCTTTTTGTAAACAGCCAGTTAAAGCAATCTTTGGAATGTGTAAACCGCGATATGCTAATTTCTCACTTCTACTCCAAGACAGATAATCCGATTTAAACCACAAATCCCAGTTGGGATAATCCGCTGAACAGATTACCCTAAACATGAAGAGTCTTAGAAAAGGGTTTTAGGACTATTGAAATATTCATATTGTTTACAGGATTAGAAACTAAAGCAGCATGTATCTCACTGTAAAAAATCACTTTGTTGATTTTGTGTAGTGTTTAACTTCACACTGATGGATGTGTTGAAAATTAATGCCAATTACTATGGTCACAAGATATAACTCCTTAATATAATTCCTTCAGCAAGAAATGTATCCACGTTGTTCTGCACTTAACCCAGGTGAGGTGAATGGGTACTCGGCAGGAATAATTTTTCCTTGAAAAGCCAAGTGCGCTAGTGTATGTCGGGCTAAAGCCATTGTAATAGTAATGCAAAGCAGCTTTCATGAGTACTCAACAGAATGGCTACGTGTGCTATTTTAATTGCATGTACCTAATTAACTATTCAAAAGTTATTTCATGTAAACTCTTAAAATTTGATGTTATGATGATATAGTCCTCCTAGATAGAAGTAAATATGAGGTGCCCCCTGGTATTGACCTCTCTCCCCCCCCCCCAAAAAAAAAAAAATCACTTTCTGCACGGGGCAATGGGCATTTCAAGTAGTCCTTTAAACCTTAGACATTGCAAGATACATGTACATTTTTAGGATGAAAATCTAGATAAAAAGTAATTGTAATGCTGACTTGTCTTTTCTTTAACCTTTATTTAACGTGAAAGAATGATACCTATTTAGAGCCAGGACTAGTTTTTTTTTTTTTTTTTTTTTTTTTGGGGGGGGGGGGGGGGGGTTACCATTGAGAAATTTGAACATCTCCCCATTAAAAAAATCCTGAAAACAGAATTGGTCAGGTTTTAAATCTTTACATGATTTGAGCAAAGTGGAGGAAAGTCAGAAAGTACATTGTAAAGACTGAATAACAAAGTAGGAATAGATCTGTAAGTAGCTCATCCCCATTTATACATTGTCCTCTTGAGTAATATGTTTACTTATTCCGTCTATTATGCAATCAACCATTAGAATTCAAGTAGTGAAATGATTTGATATTGAAAGGGGTCGGTTGCTGTTAGTCTTGTATTAAAACTGTTTGAATATATCACTAATTATAACAATTTACTTTTGAATTTTGAATATTTTCATACGTCATTTTGGTTAATCACAATAAGGCCCACCCCACCCAAACCTTAAATATTGTTTGGATTCCTGCACTGACACTCTGAAAATGACCCAGCCAGACCTTTTTTATCCTTGGTATTGAAATTAAAAAAAATCACTGTAAAATTACAGGAGAATATCAGAAATATTACATGAAAAAATCTTTTTCAGTAAAAGTATAAATACACATATGAAATAAGATCTGAAAAGTATTTTTCACACATTTTATGGCTATTTACTACATTTCCTATTATTTTCTACATGAAATCTGTTCCAATTGCAATTTTCAGGCATATTTGCAATATTGTACAATTACATTGTACAAATTATATTTCCCATTAGCAAATTTGTAAGGCCTATTTATATGTAATTTACTGAATTCATTACTGAGGTTTGGGTAGCCTTGCAGGCATGGAGGGGCTTCTGAATTTTAGATTGAAATTGACTCCAATTTTATGAGTAAAAATTGCAAAATTGTTTGCCTAGATTGCAGAATTATTCAGCACTCAGGAATGAATATTTGCAAGAAGAATCAGTTTGTTGACTTTGTTGGTGGTATGAATTAAAGACAAGGGCCTGTATTCTGATGTCAGGTTTAACTTAAACTAGGGTTTATATCTGTGGTGTAAGTATGGGTAACCCAAAGTGCAAAACTTATCATTTAAACTGTATAATCCTTATGTTAACTGCTCTCTTTTCCCATGCTTTAATAATGCAGAAAACCATTAAAGTTTCTATTCCAAGACAGATTTTAATGATATGAGTGCCAAATGTGTTGGTAAATTAATCACTAACTTTTAAAGATTCAAGCCTCTTTTGCTTGCCATACTTAAACCACAGATTTAAACTCTAGTTTAAGTTAAACCTGACATCAGAATACGGGCCAATGTTTTTAAATTCCTAAAGTCATAGTCATAAAAAAATATTCAAACTGTTGAATCAATAAATATATTTGCACCCATATATTCATCGATGACAAAAATTGTGTTGAAGGTTTGAAAAAGATGTAACTACTTGCAAAGGAGTGTCTGACCAAAAATTGTCACTGTACATTAAAATGATTATTGAAATATTATTAACTTTTTTTTTCTCCGATTAACTTCAAACAATTTTTTGTATCCCTTGTCTGATTTGTCTGCCTTTTAAAAGCAAGCTTCTACATCTAGCCAAGACCCAATGTTTTAAACAAAGAAAACCCCATATAAGTAGCACCAACAAATTTTACAAGCCCAACTTGTAGTATTTGAAGTGCTTTACACAAAATGATGACTTTGAAATCTATCTGTAGCTCCTCTGTGGAGGCTATAATACACTGATAATGAATCAATCAGAAAATTGATATTGCGATTCACCCCAGGGAGAATATTTTGATGAGATGTTGCCTGAATATGATTAGGAGTATATGCCACCTAGTATTCTCACAGAAAATAGTATCTAGTCTCCATTTTGAGTGCTCTTATATTTTAAATATCNGGTATGAATTAAAGACAAGGGCCTGTATTCTGATGTCAGGTTTAACTTAAACTAGGGTTTATATCTGTGGTGTAAGTATGGGTAACCCAAAGTGCAAAACTTATCATTTAAACTGTATAATCCTTATGTTAACTGATCTCTTTTCCCATGCTTTAATAATGCAGAAAACCATTAAAGTTTCTATTCCAAGACAGATTTTAATGATATGAGTGCCAAATGTGTTGGTAAATTAATCACTAACTTTTAAAGATTCAAGCCTCTTTTGCTTGCCATACTTAAACCACAGATTTAAACTCTAGTTTAAGTTAAACCTGACATCAGAATACGGGCCAATGTTTTTAAATTCCTAAAGTCATAGTCATAAAAAAATATTCAAACTGTTGAATCAATAAATATATTTGCACCCATATATTCATCGATGACAAAAATTGTGTTGAAGGTTTGAAAAAGATGTAACTACTTGCAAAGGAGTGTCTGACCAAAAATTGTCACTGTACATTAAAATGATTATTGAAATATTATTAACTTTTTTTTTCTCCGATTAACTTCAAACAATTTTTTGTATCCCTTGTCTGATTTTTCTGCCTTTTAAAAGCAAGCTTCTACATCTAGCCAAGACCCAATGTTTTAAACAAAGAAAACCCCATATAAGTAGCACCAACAAATTTTACAAGCCCAACTTGTAGTATTTGAAGTGCTTTACACAAAATGATGACTTTGAAATCTATCTGTAGCTCCTCTGTGGAGGCTATAATACACTGATAATGAATCAATCAGAAAATTGATATTGCGATTCACCCCAGGGAGAATATTTTGATGAGATGTTGCCTGAATATGATTAGGAGTATGCCACCTAGTATTCTCACAGAAAATAGTGTCGAGTCTCCATCTTGAGTGCTCTTATATTTTAAATATAGAGAACTTCTGAAACTGCTTATCCGATAATGGAGAGCTGTAGAGTAAAATGAAGTAAAAAAAGAGCTTTAGCTTTCGATCCGAGCAGAATCTTAATCATAAGCAAAATGAGAGAGCAATGAAGTCAACACACAAGTATATAGCTTTTTCTATATACTTGATTGTTGACTTCATTTCTCTGTCATTTTGCTTATGATTAAGATTCTGCTAGGATCAAAAGCTCAAGCTTGTATATTTTGTTAACATTATTTTAAAGAAATTGGCAGGGGGGGGGGGGTCTTAAAATTTATTCTATGATTGAACATGGCAGCGCTAATCGTGGAGATGTCAAACATTCGGAATTGTTCGATTGTTTGTTTTTATTTCCCCAAACTCAATAACATAGTTTTTATTTAAAAAATGTCAATACTATAAAAGCTGATATTTTCATTTCATTTTCACAAATTTCGCGACCATGAATTTGCTAAGATTTTCACTCATTAGAATGCACATAGACTTGTGTTTTTAGTAATTGTTTAAAATGTGAAAATAACAAAGTCACTAATCGGTGGAAAGGTCTGAAAATCAGTTAATTAGCTTAAAATTTATGTCTGGTAAAATATTGGATTTAACATTAAAAAAAATATACAATATAACGGATTGCTCATTTTAGTGGTTTTGTTACAATACCACTCTTCTTCCATGGGTTATCTAATAAAATAGAGAAATAGCAGCCAAAGCTAGAAAAGTGACATGTAACTGCGACGGTTATTGATAAAATTAACATTCGCTGCACGACTGATTTTTACAAGCATTATGACAAGAAATTTTGCGTAATTGTGACTTCAGCATTTAGAATCATCTATGTGTATGTGTCTTGTAACATTGAGCCCATGTCTTCACTAATAAGATGTAACCTATAAATAGCAAATGTAGATTCATCGCACAGGCTTTCCGCGTGATACATCATGCCGATTAGAACATTATCTGTGTATACATTGTGGCTACACCGAAGTAAGGTCTGGATTTGAAGACTAAGGGCTGGACCAGTTCTGGTGATCTGGTCTCAATGTTTTGGAGGCATCAGCATTCCTAAGATTCCAACTACCCATGCGTTGCACCCCCAAGTAAAGCTTCACAATAGGTTAGGATTAGTCTGCTCTTACAGACCAGTGTCGGTAATAATACTTCATATAGCGCCTGTTTTGCAAGACTATGGCTGGTATATGACTAAATCGACATCATAAATCATGTATGATACTTGTTTCAATATTTGGAGATGGAAACAAATGTAAGCTTGCTTCAATGTTTTGCAGTATATTATTGACTTGTTAAAACAGTGCCTGATTTTGCAGACTAAGTTTTAACGAATACTCCAGTATATACACACTCTCTACACAAATACAATACGCCATCTGCTGCTTTGATATTGTGTGTGTGCCCAATCACGTTTTCAACCCCATGCATACAATACACAGACACACACACAGATACTGCTGTGTACACACAGACTGCTCTCCCGAATAAACGAGTCTGACTACGCCAATTTCACCCGGTTTGCGCTATCACAGACCTATCCGCACATGTATTTGGAGTCATCCTTTTTGCTTTTTACCTCCCCCTTCTCTCTTTACATCATTGCGGTGGCGGCACACGACCGCTATAGGCTTTCGTGTAAGCTCTCTCAGACACAACTCGTATCAAAACTCTCGATCGCTGTATCATATTGGACCTAAAGTGGCTGAAATTGGATGTAATTTTGCTATTTATTCTCGGATTTATTTTTATTTGGATATATTCACCCTGAGGCCTCAGATTGCTGCATCAGTATACAGAGGTAAATTAAGATGCTTTTCATCTGCGATCTGAATCCTTATGACACCGTAGCTGTTGTCGTATTCATGTCTGCAACAAGTTTTTTATTCTGGGTCAACGTTCATTTGATGATGCTGATTTGACTGAGGGGTTGGGTTTAAATGCCCTTGATTTTAGTGAAAGTGTTGATTGTTTTGTTATTGGTTGGATGAATGGGTCTTTTGGGCATATTTTTATTTTCATTATGTAGCGCTGCTTTTTATACCATTTTTATACCATTTTTCTCCAGATAGGAATTATGCCAAAGATCAAGGATTTTTTTATACCTACATGTATCATTTTCTTATTGTTCTCTATGTGCATTTTCTGTATGTGCGTTTTATATGATTTTTGAAAAATAAGTAATTAGAATTTGTATTAGATGAGATTAATGACTGATTGACATGTTCGCATGGATGATGATGTTTGATGATGATGATGATTTGACTGTGGGGTTTGATTTGAATGCCTTAGATTTGGTGAAAGTGTTGATTGTTTTGTTATTTAGTAGGATGAATGGGTCTTTTTGGTATATTTTTATTTTCATTATGTAGCGTTGCTTTTTTATACCATTTTTCTCCAGATAGGATTTATATGCCATAGATCAAGGATTTTTTTATACCTACATGTGTCATTTTCTTATTTTTCTCTACGTGCATTTTCTGTATATGCGTTTTGTATGATTTTTGAAAAATAAGTGGCCAACTTGTAATTGAAATTTGTATTAGATGAGATTAATGACTTACAATGTATTGACATGTTCGTATTGATGACGATGTTCGTTTGATGATGTTGATTTGACCTGGGGTTTGATTTGAATGCTTTGGATTTGGTAAAAGTTTTGATTGTTTTGTTATTAGTAGGATAAATGGGTCTTTTGAGGCAAATTTGTATTTTCATTATCTAGTGCAGCTTTGTTGTCATTTTTACTTTATTTCTCCATGTAATATTTTTACATGTACGACATAAATCAAGGATTTTCATATATATGTGTCATGTTCTTACTTTTCTGTACATCATTTAAGTTAATTGATAAGATATGCCTGTTAACATAATATATACTTATTTATAAAAGTTGCGAACCTGTTTTCCATATCTGTGCTTGATGAATTGATGACTGATTTGACCGGTTTACTTGTCATTGTCAATTTACATTATCAGTTTATATTCCATGTACTTGAACGTTGCCAATTTCAAGGGTTATTGAGTACAATGGAATACATTTGTAAGAATAGCGAAGGTTTCATTTTTAGTTGGGTTTGTAAGATTTATAATTTTTCTTTATTTTCTTCTCTTAGTTTAATGATAATACTCACTATTTCTAGAAACCATTATAACAAATATGTTAATGATTTTTTACCTCATAACCGCTTTAATGTATAGGCTATAAGCATGGATGCTGAAGCAAGTTTAGGCAAAAAAATATAGTTTGGTGTTTTTATTGCCCTGAAATAACATTGAATTTAAATTTGAATTTATTTTATTTTCCACTTTCAATATTTACAATATTCACAATGATATTTACACATTTCTTTACAAATACTAACAAATTTATGTATAGATTACAAATCACAGAGTAAAACACATATAATTCATATACATGTACATAGTAGAATGAATGATTTCAAGAAATCAATCTGGAAAAAGCATTGGTCCTTTGGAAATTTTTTGTTTAATACTTTAGATTTTTTATAGAACGCATTGCATGTAAAATATGCATGTGTAAAATATCAGGAGTAAGATGAAAATACCCCTTAAGGTTATATTTCATTGTTTTCTACAATTTTATGAGAATTTGAGTGACAAGTATATAGGGTTGGTCGATGGAGGCAACCAATACAGTAAGTGGTCATCCACTATTGAACATGTATACCAGGCCAAGCCTTGGCATGCACGCTATTAGTAGCCGTTTCATTCATAGAAAATTAACCTGCTATTTTATTTGCACACTTTCAGGGAAATCAGTGAAACGTTTGATTAGTTTCGTTGAATGGGAACCCTGGTTTTGACAGGTTGATATTCAAACAGCCAAGTGGATAGTACACAAATAATATAACGGAGCTAGGGAATAGCACTGTTATTCACTAGTCTGCAAGCACATACCCTAGACTTTCGGTGTGTGCATGTGCAGAGTGTGATACAGGGTATGCATTGTGGGACTACATCACACACATCCTAGACAGAGGATAGAGCAATCCTGTATGTGTGTGACGAATCATGTAGTCCCACAATGCATACCCTGTATCACACTCTGCACATGCACACACCGAAAGTCTAGGATATGTGCTTGCAGACTAGTTATTCACTGGGGGATAGTACTCTATATCTCTGAGGCGCATTATATGGAGCTGGGGGTTAATGGTCTGCGGTAATGGGGGTGTATTTGTATACTATTTTGAAGCAAACAGGTGCATTGCATAGACCTCCTGAAAAATAGAAAATATATTTGATATTCTTTTGTATCAAAGGCCTATATCAAGGTTCTCCTCATAATAATAGAAATGTATGTGAGATTACTACATGCAGCACCCAGTTGGGGCAGATGCAGGTGTTATACAAGATGCCATCATCATCATCATCATCATTACTATTAAGATAAGAAATAATCATTTAAAATGTTCACTCCAGAAAGTGGTAATTTTAGGAAAAGGTGAAAAGAAAGTTTATATTTTCTGATTGTTCACTCTTTTTGGAGTGACCTCTGTGATCACTGATCATCTATGAGTCATTATATTATTATGGATATCACTCCAAAAGATTGGAAATACAAAGTTTACTTCAAGGTGTAATTTTAAGTATTTTTTTTTGCAGATGACAGGAAATGTATGAAAATATATCAGTGAGGGAAATGACTATAGACTGTGCATATTTACATAGTAGTGTGATGCAAAAGATAAACATAAATGTCTGGAATATATCATCTAAATGTGGATCAATTTCACACTAATCCCAGTACTGCATGTGCTGACCTAGTAAAACTAGCACCATTCAGAAATCCAGCGCTTTATTATTCTCATAGATTTCCGTCCGTCCTTTGTGAAAGAAACATTCCTAACAGTGGCTTTCCCTGTGTATTTTCCACTGCCTCCAAAAAAGCTCAATCAAAAGCTTTTGTGAATTTAAATCGCAAGAGATCTATCAATATCCCCTCCATCTTTCTAATTCCATCCTTTCCTCTTTCTCTTTCTCTCTCCATCTCCAACTTCCTCCCTCTTTCTCTCTCACTATTCCTTCTTTGATATTTCTTCCGGCTTGCCAAATCGAATAACTTCTGCATTGTTGGCGGTTGTATTATGTTGGCGGTTGCATTATGGCGGCGATTGTGCCTGGAATTTAAAGCGCATTTCTACACTGTATAACATTACTGGCCTGGAGGTTTATTTTTTTTGTCGAATTTGGATTGGATCACATTTGCACAGAGTTTTTGCTTTTGCCCGCTGCAAGGATTACGAATGGAAAGGATTATTCTGATGAAGTCTAATTAGTACCACGGATTGCAAGAAACTCAGAGGCCTGGGACCAATTGCACAAAATGGTCTTAGCTATCCTCTTTTTGCTAAGACGTCTTTACTTCTTGTGCCACCCTTCTAACTTAGACACAAAGGTGTATACATCTTTGTAAAGAGGATGACACAAGAAGTTAAGACGTCTTTGCAAGAAGAGGACAGCTAAGATATTTTCGTGGTATTGGCCTCTGTTTTTCGTTTGCGAGGTTTAACTCAACCCAAGTCTAAATCGTTGTCATTTTAATAGACAATTGGTTTAACATTTGAATAGCTCGGATCTAAATAACAATGTCTTAGTCCTGGGGTAAGTTAAAACCCATTGTCAAAATATGGGTCAGACAGTTTCCCTTTTTGAAGTTTATAGCAGCAGTTTATAACAAGATATAAAGGGGGAGTTGGAAGTTGCGCTGGATATTGAAGAAAGCATAGAAGCAGGCCATCATGTACAAAAACAAATTGTTCTAATAATATTAATTAAAGGTACCATTTTGTCCCTCATTGACTCAGAGTCACAAAATACACCCTAATGATTTTTTTTCCTTTCTGTGTGACATGCTAAAGAATGAATGATTTTAAAGTCACTGATTGAAATCAGCGATAAAAATGCAAGGGTGAAAGGGTGATTAGCAGCCTAAACCTTAAAAATAACCCCCATGAAAATTAAAAAACGAGGGTGAAAAATATACATATGCATTTTAAAATTGCCCCTGTCATTAATTTATGGGCAATTAATGATACCCAGGTCTCATTAAAATCTTTTTTTGTGTACCGGTAGTAACAAGCTCCCAAGGGCTAGCTCCAAGAGTGGCCAGCGAAATGTATTTTGTGGGCATATTTTCCAAAGGAATTTGTAAAAGGACCCCTTATAAATGAACAAGATTTTTTTAAAAGAAGTACTTATACAATAAAAGGAGTTATTCAGACATTTTCATTATAGCTTCCATTTACAGTCTAAACAAATTGATAGAATTCTGGAGTCTTATCCCAAGTTCGTATTTACAACAATGTATACATACATCTTCATCAGGTTATTGGCAAAATGATTTGTATGCACTTGATACAAATTTTTGGAACTCCCATCAATTTTGATTTTTACTATCCTCAGCAAACTATTCCATATTTTTTAAACTTTTTTTTCTTCAAGTTAGCCTAGCTACTGAACATGCCATTTGGACAACAATGCATTAATATTTTGATTTGATAATACTCATGCCATACTTTCTAAGTATAATACATGCTTCAGAGTGTGATCCACAGTCCGACATTCAATGCTTTGTTTGTACGCAGACAGCTGGGGGTGTTTCCCGATCAATAAATAAATACGCTCAGTCTATATGGTCACTATAGAATGCGACATTGAACGCTTTACGTCCTTGAATATTGTCCTTGTACTAGTTTATTGAATAATTTTTACATGTTTGTCCATTAGTTGATTCACTTATTTTTATGTAGGTTTGTTAATTGTTCAAGACCTGGGGCCAATTGCACGAAATGGTCTTATCTATATTCTCTTTTTGCTGAGAAGTCTTGACTTCTTGAGCCAGCCTCTGAACATAGACACAAACTTTAATACGACTATGTTATGAGGGTAGCACAATACATTAAGATGTCTGTGAATAGTAAGAAGAGGATAGCTATATAAAGACCATTTCTTACAATTGGCCCCTGTGTTATTAGTTTTCTTTATGTGAAGTTATTCTGTAATTGAAGCTCATTGACATTATTCATATGTGTGCATAATATCTATTGATTACATTTGCACCTTTATACTGTTACCATATATTTACGTATAGCCTCAGGTCCAATTGTGATCAACGAGAATACATGTAGGAAGAATCATAGATTCATAGTTTTTGTGAGATGAATAGAAATACATGTAAATGGATATGAGTATAAATTATTCATGAATGTTGTTGTCGTTAGATCAATAGGGTCTACAGAACTGTATTTTTTATAAATTTATTTTTATTTATTGTGTTATTTAAAAAAAGCAGGATAGTCCCATTCAAGCATTAACATAGGCCTGCTCTACCAGGGAGCCCTGCTGCACAATATATACATTACAATCATTAGTTGATTGAAATACTTACTCTATTCAGGGGCGTGAGAGTTCAGATTTTAATCTGAATTCCAATTGTTTGGACATGGTTAAAAGCCCCCTTTTCAGGTGTTTCCGATTCAAATTCTATGAAAAGAGAGATTTTTTTAGCATTTTGTATTTTTCGGACATTTTTTTTCAGGTTTTTCAGATTTTTTTTCACAGATGCTCTCACACCCCTGTGTATTGCCTATAATTGAACACAAAGAGAGAACGATATCTGCGTAATACTCTTATTAGGAAAAGATCTTATTAAAAATGGTGTGCAATAGACATTACTTCTGCTGTGTGATAATAAGCATGATAATAATGAAATAAGAGTTATAATAAGATAATCTAGCGCAGTGATTATACAATCTACTTTGCTGTGGTTTGTGGACCCAAATTACTTATTTTGTCATTGTTACTATGGGTTATTTGCCCAGCTACGGTTTGGTGCACAAGTATTTCAAGGATATATTCCTTCCTGGTACCCATTCACCTCACCTGGGTTGAATGCAGAGCAGTGAGAATGAATTTCTATATAAAGACCTGTGTACTGTTTTTTAGATTCAAAGTCTTACATGTAGGAAGACATAAAAACTGTAGGCCAATACACTTAAACATTGGAAATGGGTTAGAAATTTATATTTAATATATTATTGTGACCCTTTCTTGTATCATTTTATCTTCTTTTTTTACATGTACATGCCCTGCATGTCTTCACACTAGAGAAAAATATCTTCACATCAGAATTGTATTCCTATTCATATTTGTAATAAGTGCTTACAGTTCAAGTTAAAATTCTTTGCTGCCTGTAATAAATATAAAACACTGAACAATAGATATGATCAAGTAATCTGTTGGCAATGAATTCTGACTTATACTGTGTGAATACAGGGTATTCATGGCCTAGTTCATTGAATTATGACTCCATGTTTAATAATGATAGTGCCAATGTAACCAGAAGACATTTAGATTCAATTCTGTATGAACATAATACATTATACGATGTTACTTTCACAAAAACAAAATATATCAAGTACATATCCTGGAGTGAAATCACATCCCCTGCCCTCAGATCATCCCCTCATCCCTCATATATCCACTGCAATCCCATGAAGACTGAACCGTCGCGTTTGTCACCAATAAATCACGGACATCTGCCCTGGATTCGACTGCGTCCTGTCAACAAATTGAATTCCGCATCTTGGTTATGACAACCTCTAGAAAGCAAACAAATCAAACAGATTAAATTGAATTCTTTCAAGATGACTGAATATGGTGGCCAATTGATCATGACCTTTCGACCTTAATGGAATTTTGTCAAAATGTAGGACTTTTCGTATTAGGGAGATGTCAAAATTCATTAAAGAATTGATTATAATAGTAGAAATTTTTTGTTGATGTACTGTATAAGCCAATATTTTAGCGTACAGATATTTTCGCGATTTCCAACCAGTTTTACACATTGGCGTTTTGTTATTTTCACGTTTTTGACAGTGTTTGTACACAATTGAATGTGCATTATACGGAGTGGAAATTTTTGCGAGGCCATAGCTGCGAAATTAGCGAAAACAAAACCACCGCGAAAATTTCAGCTTATACAGTACTTTGAAGAAAAAGGTTATGAGTGTGGAATTGTCAAAGCACATTTATTGCGATTTGTTATTTATTGATATTGTTCATTCCATCTCTGCTACAAGGAGTATAGAAACTTTTTATTTATTGTTTTTGCACATATAAAGTCTTTTCAGTCAAACCTGACAATAGAATTCATGGAATTGTCAAACCTCAGGACGCTTTGTATTCGGGAGATATCAAGTTTTGTATACACATATAATTACATGTAATAGACCACTTTCGTAATGTATTCAAATTCATTGATGTTTGCCCCAAGATGAACTATGTATTCAGCTGCTAGAAGATAATAAGAGTACAGTAGTCAGAATGCTACTTGCATACATTAGCGTTGCTAGGTTGGACAAATATTGTAGATTGACCAACCTAGCAACAACTACTGCTTGCCATTCACATTCCTTCCATTGAAATAGGATTATAAATTTTATATCAGGAGGACAAATAGTTTATCATTGTGCGTTTGAAAAAGAAGCGTGCATAAAATTTGAATACATTATGAAAGTCGTATATTAGCCAATGTTTTACTCTACAGAGAAGGTTGTCAAAGGAATTTCTTTGTACAGAATACCTGTGATATTACAAAGATTTTCCAGACAACAAATTTTTTGAACATTTAATATTAGACCTGTAATGGCATATGAAATACTGTGCCAATTGATCACAGTGCTGAAAAGAAGAGAAGAATAACATTACATGGCAGATGTTTTAATGATCACGTACAAGTTCACATTCGAGCACGTCATTTTAAACCAGCAAACATGTTTTTGGCATCTTAGAAAGGTAAACAAATTAAATTGCGGAGCTTTGAATGATGATGACTGATGAATAATGACAGAGGTTGAGTTGAGTTTAAATTTTTCTATTCACAAGGGATCACATATCATCTTAAATGTCACCATTAGGGGTATATTCATGCAATGCTGCGGTAACAAATACCTTGACAAATGCTGTATGAATGATTGTGGTAGTGCTAATGAAATGGTTTAATTGGATGTGAAAATTGTCATTATAGCATTTGTAGATGTGTTTGTGATCGAAGTGTAAATTACAAGCCTAAAGTGTTGGTGTGAATTATTGCAGAATATCTGTAATAAATAATCAATTCTTTGGAGTTCACCAACTTTGTAGTTTGGTTAACTTTTGATTCAGAAATCTAAATATTTGCCAGTTATATAAAAATATACACCAATGTTGAATTATTTCAAAAGCAAAATAGTCACACACGCAGTATAAAAAAAGCAAAGTATTAACTTTAGAAAAATCTCTGTTTGTCATTGTGTTTTACCATACAGTGTCAATCAACTTACATCCTTTATAATCATAATTTTACAGAAATAGGATATAGAATTTTGATTGATGATGATATAAAAAAGAAGAACAATAAATATACTGTAAAGTAATTCCTTATTGAATGAAAATATCATTTTAATAATGTCAAATTTTATGCAAATCTTTGTCAAACGTTCATTGAGAAATAACTGAGGTTTTTCGCGATGGTTGTATTTTTGCAAATTTCGTGGTCCTAGTGATGCACAAACACGCATAAAACACTGTAAAAATGCAAAACAACATGCTAAAATGTCAAACTTGTCCCAAAATGCAAAGATATTTGCTTATACAGGATATGTCAACAAGTGAAATTGTTGACATCTGCTATATTGAAACATGGTTTGCCTTGGGGCAAGCGTGAATGAATTTGATCACATTGCAAAAATATATCATTATATAGAATAAACTAATCATTATATCAAAATCTTTAATGAATTTTTATCTTCTTTTCATCGCAGATAAATCCTGGCAGCAAAGCGGCTCGGGCACAGCTCCATGTTGGGGATATTGTGGAGACGGTGAACGGAGTAAGGACTGGCGATCTACCGGTTACGCAAGCACAGAAACTACTGCACAACAATTCAAATGATTTACAACTCAGAATATATAGGTGAGTGATTTGTCATGCACGTTCTCCTTCCTCCATTCGTCCCCCTTTAACATTAATGCAAGCAAAGACAGAACTGCACAGCAATTTAAATGATTTAAAACACAGAATTTATAAGATGAGTTATCTGTTACACCCTTCTTCAACCCCCTCCCAATTCACTCCAAGGCCAAGAAATATCAAATCTGGACATCCTTCTGCAACCTGAACCCTTTTTCCGTTACATTTCGTTCAAATTAAAAAACACATTAAACTCATATGTTGTAGGGGATGTGACTTTAATCATTCAACCACAAGTTAGGGGTTCGAAACCCACCCATGGTGTTAATTTTCTTAGACAAGAAATTGATCCACAGTATGCTGCACTAGACCCGGTTGCGATTGGGAATCCGGGAGGAAGTGATCATGTTTTGGTGGAACAGCATTGAACACTGTGAGCACCCTGTTGGAATACTCCAAGAGGGAGTGGGGGAAGAGCATACACTTTATGCGTACGTGTTTGAATCTAATGACCTGGGTAGTAATAAAGTAACGCCTATGCCGTTAATTTTCTTCAGCGAGCAATTAATCCACATTGTGCTGCACTTGACCCAAGATAGGTAAATGGGTGTGGCAGGAAGAAATTTCTAAGAAAACAATGCATTGTGGTTGCTGCCAGTTAAAGCCGGATAATAATGAGTGAAAACTTTCACCACCATAAGTACCGATAAGGTGGACCAAGTAGCCATTATTATTATTATTATTATGCAGGGCCCACATATACAACAGTTAATAACTGAAGTGGCTACCCTGGATAAACAAAACAAATTATTGTTATTCTTTTCATTTTTTCTTACAGGGGTCAGATATCTGTGAACGGATCACATCATCAGAACGGCAAGATGTCTTCTCAGTCCAGTCTCATTGTCACAAACGACTCCGGCTTCTCAGGGACGGGTAAGTCATTAATTCTGTTTTTATGATCTTAAAGTCAGTCCGTCATGATCGACAGGACTTCCGGTTGCGAGCGCGAACGGACGGGGTGTTGCATATTGGCAACAACGATATTTAAACATTTCCTTGCTTATGCACCTTTCCAAGCTCAGAAACTCGGAACACTTCGTACAATTTTCCGATGCTTGTTGTAGTCGCTTGTATTTTGATTTGTCCTCTCTTTGGCTTTGATTGTTTATAAAAACATGCGGAACACATACGTTTGCGACTATTGAGCTGTGAGCTAGTGAAATAAAGCTTGCTCACTCGCTATTCCAGGTAAAAAAAAAAAGTCTGCTCGGCAATATTCGCAATCAAAATGGCAGCGGACAGTTTGGCTCCTAACCGGAAGTTATGTCGATCATGACGGACTGACTTTAACCTATTGACAACTGAATCTGTAATTTCTATAGCCTTTGTGCAGGAATATCTGGTTCCAGTAGTCAATGGGTTAAAAAGAAACTTCTCAGATCTTGGCCTTATCCTGGAGATCTTGGCTAAAGCCACACTTTCCTACCTTGTGGACAAGGCCATATGAGATGAAGATGGTTTATCAAGTACAATGACAGGGCGGTGTTTCACCAAGGTTCGAAAGACTTTGAGAACGATATGCACAACTGGTATTAGTTCTTATGCTGAATGATCAAAAATCTTGTGCGCGTTAGACTTGGTAATGTACTCCAGTCTTTCTTAAAGTCGTGCATAACTTGGTGAAACACCGCCCTGGTAATCTTGGCTAAGACCACTTTCCTACCTCATGGATGAGCTCAAGGACATATAGCCAAAGGTTTGAACTCCAAGAAGATGGTTTATCTACTTTTGAACAACTACAATGACAGGGCGGTGTTTCACCAAGATACAAAAAGCTTTAAGAACGACTTTGCGCACGACTGGTATCTTCTTCTGCTGAATGATAAAAAATCTTGTGCGCGTTAAACTCAGTAATGTACTCCAGTCTTTCTTAAAGTCGTGCATAACTTGGTGAAACACCGCCCTGGTGATCTTGGCTAAGACCACTTTCCTGCCTGGTGGACAAAGCTGAGGACATAGCCAAAGATTTTAACTCCAAGAAGATGGTTGATCAATTTTTAAACAACTTCAACGACTGGGTGGTGTTTCACCAAGTTATGAAAGACTTTAAGAATGACTTTGCGCAAGACTGGTATCAGTTCTTCTGCTGAATGATCAAGAATCATACGTAATACACTGGTTAACATACTCGAGTGTTTCTTAAAGTCATGTATAACTTTCTTCTTTCGTATGAGTGTAGTAGTGTTTTATGCCACATCCTGTAGTTGGGTGAGCCAGTCAGTCTGGGCATCACAGAGGTATGTATAACTTTAAGAACCATTTGGTGAAACACCGCTCTGGTGATCTTGGCTAAGGCCCACCCAAGAGCCTTCAGTGGAAATGTGGGTTAATTGCATCTGGTAATTGTCAGGATTTAATTATTATTTGTGATTTATGTGGACCAAGTACTAATGAATATTCAACAATTTAAGGGAATAAACATCAGTAGAGTCTTAAAGTGCCATGAGCAGACAAGATTGTATCATCTCTTTGAAATTAATAACATCATTATTCAGCATTTCTGACTCCTTTGTTTCTATTAGTTCTTCCTTTGACTTTGTCTATCAGTACTATTTTCTACACTGTTGATATCTACAGAGTGTTGTCAAATGTGTCTGTTGCTTTGGAAGGCTTATGAAATATTCATATTCTAGATAACAGAAGCTTAGTTCGGAAACCATCGCAAGATGACGTCATCCATCTGGATGGGGTGACCTTGCAGGGATTTGACCAAGGAAGTGTTTCCGTTGTACGCACTACCACCACGAAGGTCACCAAGACGACGAGGAGTCGCTCCCCGTCGCCGGTGCGCACTCGGCACTTCTCAAGCGATGGCTCTCCGCGGCTCGCCCGAGCTGGCTCAACTCCGGGACGTATCCGCATGCGAGTCGTTCCGTCCGGTCACGATTCCGACTCTGACGTCATCATCCCGTCGTTCGTTTCGGGCGTGACATGTTCGTCCCCAACAAGAAAAGGTCAGTGGTCATGCAACAAGAGAATTTCACCTGACCTCATCCCATGACCTTTGACTCTTGACCTTCTGTTTGAGAGTTTATTCTTAATTTCCCCCTATTGCATTCATGGCTGCTATTTTCTTCACACGTTCACAAAATTGCTTTTCTCCGAGTGTGCTATTGCTGTTCTTCCGCTGCTGTGTTTCATATAACCAAGAAAAAGTTGCATGTTTCTGGACCCTCTTGCCGTTTGTTCAAAGAATGAGCTGCCTTTCTTCCTGAAATCAACACACCTTTCACCTTTCACCTTTGCAAGATTTTGTTGTGCACCCTAGTTTGGGAGCAATCTTTGTATACTTACACTGCTGAAATGACTTGCTCACTCCAACCAGATTTCTTTCCTTACCACAGCTCATGGAAAGCTCACCGCCATTTGCCTGGTGCTCACACAAGGAATTCAAAGGCTGCTTTTGAAATCATCACATTCGCATATGCTGCTCGATAAACAGCACATTTTCACTTACTATTGCAGAACGGTTGCATTTGTTTTCTGAACAAGCAAAAGATGTTTGTGTTGATTTGTCTGGAGCTAGAAATGGAACTGCAGTATGGACCTGGCATCTTTGGTTGATACAAAAGATTATATGCAATAGAATGTCCACAGTTTGAACACTGCATATTACATTGGTATATACTGCACAGCAAAAAAAAAATAATTCGCAATAAGCTCACAAACAATGTCCTTCAATTAGGATAGATGTAAGTCACCATCCTTCTTCAAAGAAGCAGGTCTAAAAAATTATCTGGAGACCCTTTAAATGGTGCTCACTGCTTTTGAAACTTGCATCGTAGCAAACACCAGTGATGTCTTCAAGCCCTTGTGGATGGCACTTTTCCATGAGACGTTTTGCCATGGTACTCACTGGTTTACAACTGATCCACAGTATATGTACCTGATGTCTTCTAAAACTGGAGGATAGCGCACTTCCTTGAAACCCTTGCGATGGTACTTACTGCTATAAACTTGCTTTACAGTAGACACAAGAGTAGTCTTCTAGAACTCTAGGATAGTGCACTTCCTTGAGACTGTTGGAACGGAACTGACTGATTTTAAACTTGCTCCACAGTGTTGGATCTTGCACTTTCTTGAGACTGTTGCAAGGTAATTCACTGCTTTTAAAGTTGCTTCACCGTAGACAGAAGAGAAGTCTCCCAGAACTTGAGGATAGTGCACTTCCTTGAGAGATGGTACTCACTGCCTTTACGCATGTTTCCCATATTGATGACATTGTACTTTCTTGAGAGTCTTGCAACGATACTTGCCCCTTTTTGCAGATTTATGGTAAACACAATTGATGTCTTGTATTTGTTGAAACACTTTCTTAAGGAGATTATCACGCTATCAGACCTCCCAACCATTATGAATTTGGAAGGATAAATATGATTTTTCATCATTCTGAAGTCATGTTTTCATTGCATATTATGATTTTTCATGATAATTGCACTACACTTTCCTATGGGAATCATTATATTCTTCCCTCTTTTTTAACAAAATCATCCCTCTTTTTTTTAGTCTATAAGGTTGGGAGGTCTGCACTATTTTAATGCTGCACACTGCTTTTGCACATGCTTCCAGATAGAAAATGTTGGCTTTGAAACCGCAAAGATGTTATGGTTTATTCAAGGATCAAATGTTCACAATGCTATCCATTTTTTTTTATACATTTATGTTTCACAGTAAAGCGCATTTGATGTCTTTGACACTGTGCAAATTACACTCTAGCCGTAGACCACTACAACTCATTACTTTCATGTATGTTGACCAGTATGAATAGAGTTTTATCGTTGAGTCCTTCAGGAAAAACATGTCTTCCTCATTGTTCACCAAACCCTTGGAAGAACACTTCCTGCTTTCAAACACATGCTTCACACTAAACATGCAATTGTTTTTAAAAGCTTGATGATATTGCATAGTCACTTTAGCTTCGAACATTGCTCATTGTTTTCCTATATATGCTTTACAGTATAAACGACAGATGTCTTTGAGACCTTGATGATATTGCACTTCTTAAGAACCATTAGATCTTGCTACACTTTGCACTGCTGTTGTGCGCTTAGAAACATCCGTATTAAGCGCCTAATAAATGTTATGTATTATTATTATTATTATTATTATACATGAATCTAGTCGGAACAAACAATGTTTTTGAAACTTTGAGAATAATGCACACCCTAAAGGATCATGACACTCTTGTAGCATTACTTACTGATATGTTTCTACCCCACAATAAGCAACAGTAATAACAGAATTATGGATTTAAACTTTAAATATATTACATTCCTTTAAGGACCATTAGAACAAATGTAACACCACTCGCTGCTTTTACACTTGCTTTCAGATGGAAACAGTTATGTGCGTGTATTGAAGACTATTGATTTATCTAGGGATAATTTGGCAAAAAAAACCACAAATGTTTGTTCCCTACCATTTGTTTCATAATTCGAAAGTAAATCAATATCTATATTATATAAATATCAACATGTTCTAAAATTCAAAACTATCATGATGAAATGTATCAACTTAACATTTTTCTGAAGATGAATTTCCAAGCAGCCTGTTGATATAGTTGGTGGGATCTGCCTTCGTCATTAATCACTCAGTTTAGTTATGATAGATTGGGTTACAAGCTGGTTTAGGCAGAAAATTAGAGAGGCAGGGAAAACGGGTTCATGGATAGGATAGAGGTAGGCTTGTAAAGTGTGTATCATATGCCATATGCATGGGGGCATTCACCCATTGGCAAATCCAGGGGCTAAAAGGGCAGTGCCCCCTTTCAATTTTCCGCATTCACTGGTAGTGGTAGTAGGAAAGGATTTTTAATTTATCCAATTATGGGAGGGGAAGGATATTGCCCCCCCCCCCCCTTGATAAAATCTAGATTCATCCATCTCCATACTTGATACACTGCCTATTCATTTTGTTATTAAAATTTTAAAAAGAAATATGTAGGAATCCATGACGGCCAACTTCATCCTTTTTTATATGAAAGTTATCTTTTGACCCCAAATTTTTATTTTATTTAGTCCCTGACTGAAGTCTTTGTTTCACATCACTCACTTTTGAAGATCTATTGAATGGATAAGAGATTCATGTTCACAATGATAAATTTAGCCATGGACTTTCTCTACATGGACTACAAACGATTAATTTTGTATTGCTTTAAAGAGGGAGATCTGGCAACAGATTTGAAATAGAAACACTTTTGGTCCTCATATTATGTAACAGATCTTTTAGCTTGAGCCAAGATCTGGGAGGGTTGATATATTCCTGTCGTTCTTGTTCTGTGAGCCTTAAAGCGTGAATTTTAAATCTGTCGAAAGATCTCCCACTTCATAGGGAGAAAGATTGGTGGATGTCCATATTCTAGTACGTCCATTGTGTCTATGCCTTCTCAATGAAACATATAATGCATAGCCAAGCACCCTTGTTGGATAATGTACATGTATGTGTGATACTCATTACCATAATGGAATGACATCATTTGAAGGTTAAGTGCAGCATGGCCTATAGCTACTGCACCAAAAAAAAAAAACATCCCATTGTGTTATCGCAACATCAATTTAGTATCTATTTTGTGGAACTCAAGAGTTTGGAATACGCCAGTCCTGAATCAAACTAAATTTCAATAATAATGTCAATTTTCTCTTGATACAGATGGTGTATTGGTGTTTAAAATAACATCTATTTTATTACAATGTGGTGTAAAAAATTATGCATTTCATGCTCTTACATTTTAGTGTGAAGAAGAATTTTAGTGAATTACATTTTAGTGTACATAATAATGCAGTTTGGTATTAATTCACAAACATTTTTCAATTGGTGGTGCTTTTCTAGCACTGAGTGTTGCACAATATACTGAATTCATCTTCTATCAAAACAATGGCTTACATGTTATGCAGCGCATCAGCCAAGCACCAGCATTAAATCCCTCCACGCTAAATCTACGTAAATACAACCATAAATGCATCGTTACAAACACACAGAATCCATGTCAGAAATCCATTTGCATTTTTCCTCAGCATTGCTTTATATTCAAACAATAGGGATTCAGAACCGCTAGTGCATTATGCGTTATCATTTGCGTTTTTCTTCAGTATTCCTTTATATCGAACAACAGGGATTTAGAAACTGGTTGTGCATTATGCATTATCATTTGCATTTTTCTTCAGCATTGGTTTATATTCAAACAATAGGGGTTTAGAAACTGCTTGAGCATAAAAACGTTATCATTTGCATTTTTCCTCAGCATTGCTTTATATTCCAACAATAGGGATTCAGAAACTGCTTGAGCATTATGCGTTATCATTTGCATTTTCCTCAGCATTGCTTTATATTCAAACAATAGGGATTCAGAACTGCTTGAGCATTATGCGTTATCATTTACGTTTTTCTTCAATATTGCTTTATATTCAAACAATATGGATTCAGAAACTGCTTGTGCGTTATGCATTATCTTTGGCATTTTTATTCAGCAGTGCTTTATATTCAAACAACAGGGATTCATCTATAACAGCTTTCGCATTATGCGTTATTCTTCTGTGATGAATGAAAATGAATTTGACAGTGGAGGTGTGAAAGAGCTAGTCAGTGTATGGGTTTCTATGAGAATGAAGTGTGTGCTGTCACCTGCGTAAATATATGTCAGATTTTCTACGTTAAGATGTACAGTATAAGCTGAAATGTCAAACTGGTAAAAAAATGTGAAAATATCTGCACGTGAAAATATTGGCTTATAAAGTATGAATCGTGAAAGCAGACTAGCTCCTGATTGGAAATGTTGTTGTGCAGCGCATGTTTATGCTGCTACTTAGAAAAGCAAATTGAATAATATATAGGCCTACCCAATGAAATTAAGGAAGATAAATTTATAAGTTATGATTTTTAAATATGGTTATTTTGCATCATGACTTTTTTCATGACATAAAAGACCCCCCCCCCCCAAAAAAAAAAAGCAGCATAAATTGCATTACTAGTATAACTTTGTTTCATTATCTCGATAAGGTCCTGGGTCACGAATATTTTCTCAGCCAAAAAATAATAATGATGATAACAAAAATAAAAATCCTATGTTTGAACAAATTCTAACTCTTCTCAAATCTGAGAACATACAGGGTAGAGATAAATATGCACAATGTTATCCTGTAAATTTCTGTCACCATAAAATAAATTTAGAAGAAGAAATATGCGTAATATATGATGCATGCATTGAATTACTTGCCACATTGCAAAGCAAGCTGTGTTTGGCACACACACCAAATTTATTAATCGTTTCTGCATTATGCTCCTTGTTTCCTTTTGTAAAAAATAATTCACAATACATAGATTAGATTTAGTGACCAGATAACAATAATAAACACTTTGTCACTTAACCCTGAGTGGGTTTGCATTATCATGTGATTGAGTTCGGGTGCGTTTTCACTGCGCTGTAATTAGAAGTCACACTAACTGAGTGTGACCATTGCATGTGTATACAGTCAAACCTGCTCGAGCGACCACCTGTATATAAAGACCACCTGTCCATAAAGACCACCTTTCTGGTCTCCCTTGGAAGCAATTCACGTGTTAATGAACCTGTCTTTAGAGACCACCTGCTCTTAAAGGCCATGTTTTCTGTCTCCCTCGGGTGGTCTTTATTGACAGGTTTGACTGTACTATAAAGGTAGAATAATACTGCAAATGTTATGAAAATCCTTGAACTTATCTCTGTTGCTAGATAATGCTATCCATATCCCTGATATGATGAGTAAGTTTGAAATGAAAAAGTAAAATCTGATCATCAATTTGCATCTCGGTCAGTTGCAAAAATTGTTTTGATTTTCGGAGCCAGCTGCGAAATAGATCATTGCCATGATGATTATGAATACACCTATTACAGCACATTTTCAAGCTTAATCGATTGGTGGTCAGTTCTAATTGTCATCAATCTTTTGCATAACACTGATTTCATGGAAAGTCAGATTTTATCTGGCAAAAGTCTTACTCTACCTTTAAAGGAATTTGACTTGAATTCATTCAAATATTTACCACAATTTAAACAAAAACTGGAGCTGCTTGTGTCCTTATGTAGAGTTATATACCTTTTTAATGAGTTGCAAGTTGCGTTGAGAAAGTTAAGCGAGCTATCACAGGTGCCTTTTTTGGGCACGTTGTTATACCCCAATGCAACTTGCCATATAACTTTCGACTTCAACTCTGCAAAGTTGGAACCTTAAAAGACATTGTCACACATTATGATCTTTCTATTTAAAAGAAATTATCAAGTCAAGCTGTCTGACCTATGTTATTGCATTCAGATTGATGAATTTAAACAACAAAGAATGCAAAAAAGAAGGAAATTATACGGGCTCTAACAAGATATAAAAGTTGAATAAAGCGTAGCGCTGTCACTTTATCACTGCACAGTGTGCCTATGTAGGTCATATTCTTAATTTTACGTTTTTTGAGCACTTAAAGCCCAAGTATAGTTTTGGTAAAGATGAAGAAATTTGAATTTTGGGGATGTTTATCATGAAATGTAATTCTTATACACATTTTGAGATCAAAGCATATTTTTTTACGAACTGATTCTTTTGAAAATTTGAATTTGACTGTTAAATCATATTTGTCGCCCTCTCTTGGTTATAGCATTATTTTTCTTGTGCGCAGTTGTGCATTTCTACCGCGGTTGAGTATATTGAAAAATAGACCGAATTGATTTTGGTAGATTGTTTACTAGTTAAAATATATGAAAGCATGTTTGCCCCCATCGACCAATCATATAGCTTGATAGCTCATGAATATTCATAGATGAGATATAAACAAAGTTATTTCTGAGATTTGACAATAGAATGATATAGAGATATACACAATAATTAAATTCTGAAATTTTTATCCAATTCTGAGCATGGGAAGTTGTCCTTTATCAAGAAAGAAAATATTGAATTAGTGTCTTGATATATAGATTTGAAGACAAAATCTGGCGATAAAAATATTCGCTTTTACCAAAACTTTACTTGGGCATTAACGTTCCTTTTGAAGACTAATATTTTCGCAACTACGTGTAGTTAGGTAACATTTAGAATCTGGCAGATCAGAATTTTTCAACAAACACAATGTTGTACAATGTGTTTAACATGTATTTGTCAGTTGTACTACATGTATGATAGATTCAAGTAATTAACATCACTCATTGGATAAGGAAATTCCATCAAATTTGTTGCTGATATTGATTGCTTGCTACTACCCCCATAGATTTGCATTGCAGACTTTCAAACTAAAAAGAGTATTATGGAGGAATGCAATTTATGATCTTTCCAAACTCGTTCTTTAGTAGATTAATGTGATCTTTTCATGATAATTGTACTACAGGAAATATTCTCTACCTTATTTTTTATCATCTTGATTCCCATTTTTCAGCTGGAAGAGTTTGAAATTCAGATTGCCTTTTCCCATAGAAGTGGGAACAGGCTACGAAATTCTTCAATAAAAAAAATCTGCTATTCATTCTAGGCAATAAAATAGAACACAATTTGCCCAGGGATACGCATACCTTTATGATTCATACAAAAATACCCTCAAAATAGAAGAACAACANATTCAAACAACAGGGATTCATCTATAACAGCTTTCGCATTATGCGTTATTCTTCTGTGATGAATGAAAATGAATTTGACAGTGGAGGTGTGAAAGGGCTAGTCAATGTATGAGTTTCTATGAGAATAAAGTGGGCGCTGTCACTCACCTCAAAAGATGTTGGCTTCTATATTTTACGATAATAATGATACACGCCATCTCTCTTGTCACCTATTCAGAGGCGTGAGACAAATTATCCAATATTATTACCCGGCCATAGCATAGCTGCCAAGTAGGCGCTTTAGCATTTAAAGAAATAAATTCCTGTCGGTACCCATTCACCTCATCTGGGTTGAGTGCAGCACAGTGTGGATAAATTTCTTGCTGAAGGAAATTAACGCCATGGGTGGGACTCGAACCGTGGATCTCTGCACTGCATGATGTACTGTATAAGCCAATATTTCTGCGCACAGATATTTTCCTGATTTCAAACCAGTTGGACATTTTAGCACATTGTTATTTTCACATTTTTGACATTATTTGTGTGCATGATGTGCATCATGCATAGTGCAAATTTTCGCGAGGCCAAGATCATAGAATTGGTGAAAATAAAACCAGTGCAGAAATTTCAGCTTATACAGGACGTTTACAATGTATTTAATAGTGAACATTGGAAGCAGACTTGTGCTAGAGTGGAAATGTTGTAGTGTACATGTATGTTCGTACTGTTACATGTACAAGCAAATTGGATAACACTAGACTTTTGATACCCAATGAAAAATTAGGATAAAGGAAGATGAATTTATTATGTTGCTATGTAAAGACCCCCCCCCCCCCCAAAAAAAAAAGCGCAAAACAAAACAGCATAAATTGCATTACTAGCTTATTTCAATATCTCTCTAAAAAGATAGCTGGTGTCAAGAATATTTTCATAGCAAAAATGATAATGATAAAAAATCATGTCTTTGACCAAATCCTGTTTTTTCTTCAAATATTGGAGCTGAGAGTAGAGAAAAGGTGAAACAGGAAAATAGAAATTCACGAGCAAAATGTTATTCTGTAAATTTCATTCACCATAAAGTAAATTTAGAAGGAAAAAATATATGACGTATGATATGAATGCATTGAATTGCATGCCACCACTGCAAAGCAAGCTCTGTTTGGCACACACACCAAATTTAATCGTTATACATTATGCTTGTTGTTTCCTTTTGTAGAAATATCTCACAATACGTAGATTAGATTTAGTGACCAGATAACAATAATAAACACTTTGTCACTTAACCCTGAGCGGGTATGCATTATTATGTGATTGAGTTCGGGTACGTTCTCACTGCATTGTAAAGATAAGTTCTCACTTTTCTGACTTTGATTCACGAGGTGCACTGTAAGAAATACATAGGGCGAACAGCAATTAGCCCTTTAAACCTAAAAAATAGCCCCTCTGTAAATCAAAATGAAGGCTAAGAATAAACACATGCATACGTAATAATTGGCCCGTCATTGATTTATCAGTTATCTATATTCCCCATGTATCTGTTTAGAACTCCGTAATAGCCCATGCCAAATATCTTATGGGAAATATTTTTCAGTCCTGAGGAGAATGTGAAAAGAGCCAGAGTAAAAATAATTCTAATCTGGCATATTGTTTTACTTCATGGCAACTCGCCTTAACTTTCAAATGCAACTCGGCAATGTTGGAACATAGTTTGCTTGAAATATTTGTACATTTCTATATTTATTTTGACATTTTCAAAGCCTTCTGCCACATTGGATCAAGAAATTCTAGTTTGGAAAATGATATTCAGAACCGGCTAACCATACAAATGTTTGTATGTTTGTACTTGTATGAGTTGAAAGCAGGAATGCATTTTTTTTTTTTTTACTATTCCTAACTCACATTTTAATGGGATTTTATTATTTTTTATGACAATTGTTCTACACAATCCTCCATATTTTGTTTCCTAACGTTTTGAGCAGTTTCATCCCTCTTTTTCAGCTTAAAAACTTGAGAACTGTGTATGTTGTTAGAATTATTTTCAGTTTCCCCCTTTTCATAGAAGTGGGAACAGGCTTCAAAATTCTTGAATAAAAAAATCTGATATTCATTCTAGGCAATAAAATAGAACACAATTTGCCCAGGGATATGCATACCTTTATGATTCATACAAAAATACCCTCAAAATAGAAGAACAACAATTCAGGATAAAACTCACTGAGCTGTAAATTCCAAACATTTTGGAGGTAATAAGCAGAAATTTGTATTTTCATATCACATACCACTCCTCTGCTTTGGGCCGTATTATTGAATGATTTGAAAGTTACCTGTTTTGGAATTTGGAATGCAAATGTTTCGCTGTCTTAAAAATGTATTTGAGTGAATTGACGGTCACGTTGCAACCTAAAGGGAAGGAATATATCTATTCAAATTCTGATGTCATTGCAGGTAATCATTGACATTTACTTTTTTAATTCATAAAAAAGAACTGTTCATAATTTTTTTTATAACAACTTATTTCTGTGGCCCGCAGAATGTAGTTACATTGCATATGTCTAGATTTTGCAGCATTTTGCAGCATTTTGTTGCATATCTACCACTTTTTAAAGTGATAAATGCAATTTCTTGTTCACCTGAATTCTTTATAGAGCTGTTAATCAATTTAATTAGCACAATTTTAACACAACTCATTCCTTATGACTCTAGTGTGTTGCATATAGATTTTGCAGCATTACATGTATGCTGCATTTTGTTGCATATTGATAGTTTCTTATATCCAATTCCTAGCACACCTGGCACATTATATGCTACAGAAAAGATAAATGACATGGGAGGGATGTTGTTCAAAAGTTGCAATTGATTGCAAGTTGTAGTTGATCGGAATGCACCAATCAAAACAATTTTTTCATTCGCGTCTTGTTAGAAGCACAGATAATTTGTGAATGAAAATGCGTGTTACAATTTGCAACTGGTTTGTAGTTGATTTTCAATCAATTGCAAGTTTTGGACAACATCCCCAGAGAGAACTGTATTTCATTTGAAATTGATGAATTACAAATGCCAGTTCAGATTATACCATCTCTAAAGTTTTCCTGAATCTGTATAGTAGTGGTAAAATTTCTTTGCATTAGAATTTGTTTTCAAGCATGCAATCATTTTTTATCATTCAACTGATTGCAATGCAGTATCAAATGTCTGATCAAATTGTGGACTGTTATGATGAAAAAATGGTAATGTTTCTAAATTTTGTTCATTTACCAAAAAGAAGGGTTAGCGATTCAATAATTTCTATTATGTTCCATTGACCATTTCATTCTGTATTACATTAGCTTTCAACCAATCAAACTCTCATATCTTTTGTTTTTATTCAAATTCACCAATCAGCATACCCCATAACTGGGCGTCCACCTGTCGTTCCTCGAATCAAGTACTATGGTGGTATAAAATCTGCAAGCTTCAAATCTTGTTTAGACGTTAACCCATCCTTGTTAACCATTCAGACCCTTTTCACATGGCAAAAATAAGTTTGGTTGGGTTCTTTTGCATTTGAAATTATTGCAAACCATTTTATGCTTTAAATATAGATTTTGGTGTTACATTTTACATATGTAGGTATTTTCTCATTTTTAAAGAAAACATTAAGCTACTAATTTTTGTTAGACATATTCTTAAACTCTATTTTATATGTTCTTATTTAGGTAAAATTGATACTCGCTAATCCCTAAACATGTGAAGAGGGTCCCAGATGGTTTGAATTTATATCCAGTCCAACGTGTACACTGTATCTATTTCTATAGCTTTTGCAAATGCAGTTTACCCCTTTCCCCAAAAAGATTATCTATTTCACCTTCGTTGAAGGTCTGTGATGATGTTATGATAAAGCCATTCTGTTGGCTCTATTTTCCATTTTGTCATTTTTTAAATCCAAAATTGTTTTGGTTTGCCAATGAAGTATCCTTTTCAGAATTTTTCTTCCATAGAATCTTATACGATATGTTGTTGAGTTTCCCCTTAATAATTCAATTTCAACCCCCCTTTCTATACTTAATCATTTTTTCCTATTTCTTTCTATATATTCCCTTATTTATATGCACTTTAATTCCTAGTATATTTATATTCCCCCTTTTCCCTCTTCCGATGATTTATTTTATTATTATTTAATCAATTAGCTCAGACAATGATAAAGTTACCGCCTTTGAAGTATAATAGATCAAGCTCCCTGAGTAGTTTGAGCAGGAAGCCCCCTCTTCCCATAGCAAAACCAGCTTCACTACCGTCGGATAGTTCTCATACACCACTCCAATCCTTTTCATCATCAACATCACCTTCATCTCCATCTCCTAAATCAATATCATCACCATCAACGCCATCACCACTACCACCAACAGCATCATCATCGTCAGCATCATCATCGTCATTCAATCATATTCCAATTAAAACAAAATCAACAAGTGATTATTCTATGAAGCCTTCATCAGAATTATCCACACCATCAATTTCATCAGACATTCCATTTGATAGTGTTTGTCACTGTGATTCATCATCACTAGAACCATCATTATCATTTGAGCCTTCATCCTCCTCATCTTCCTCGTCATCATCTCAACCATCACAACCTCATCTTTCAGCTTTTCAGAGCACTCATTCTGGCCCCCAATCATCAACATCATCCCCTAATCATTTCCAAACATCATCATCTCCCTCATCGCAATCTTTAGAAGACACACCTATTTTATTCCCATCATCAACACAACCAGCACAATCCCCTAATTCTCTCCCCTCATCCTAATCATCATCATCATCATCCTCACAACCAGCATCCGCTTTCCTCCCCTCAACTTCGTCACTACCATCAACCATTGCTGACCCTCCATTATCATTACTATTATCATCCTCATCTAAGCAACTACAACCACCATCCTCATTGTCATCTTCAACAACATTGCCATCACCACCGCAGCAGGAACAATCCTCACCACCATCATCATCATCATCACCCCCACCTCTACCACCACCACCACTACTTCCACCACTTCCACCAACACTACCACCACCACTACCACCACCACAACCATCATCACCACCACCACCACCACCACCGCCATCATCATCTTACCCACCACTACCATCACCACTTCCTTTATTCGCTCCATCTCCCAAACCACCTCCTCCATTTACTCATTCCACCTCATCATCTCCACCTCCTTCTCCTTCATTCTCATCACCACTTCTCTCACCATCACATCTTCCATCTTCTCCTCCTCCATCTCCCTCCTTGACACCATCATCCTTCCTCTCATCATCATCATCATCTTCATCATCTTTGACCATGTTGTCGCCAACCTCCTCCTTGTCATAATCGATGTGGGGACTAGGGGAGAGTAAAGAGGAAGACTCGTGCATGAAAGAAGACCCATTTGCATCCAGAGATCAGAAGGTTTTTACATCCTCGTACTACGTTTGTATGTCCATCGACATTTCATTTCTTCCACCTATTTGCTATGCTCATGAGCAAAGTTTTTGTCAACCATGGTAAATTAAGAGCCTCCTTTAGCCTGTAAGAGCCAAAGGAAGTAAAACTGCAAAACATATTTGCCCTTGAACTTTCTTTTGGGTTTCAATATGCCTGAAATCTTGTTAAACTTCTTTTGACATTGAAATCTTGTCTAGAAATATAGTTGTGTACCTCTCCTTTTATTTGAAAACACATGAATAAACCCCTTTCTTATTTATCCTACTTGAAACTATTCCCATGTCTACTGTCATGATGTATATATATATATGTATTTGTCTTCTGTCATTTCTATTTAAAGGCCATGCTATCCTCATAAATGTTATTGATTTTTTTTCCTTACTGAAGGAATACTTCAAACTCTGCCATGTTAAAAAAAAACATCTTAAGACTTACCCTTTCCCATAGTAATCTAAAGTAATCTAATTGTTTTCATTTTTGTTATGTTGAATTTTAAAGCGCTATGGTACTCTTTGTTTTTAGCGCTATAGAAATAGAATCTATATTATCATTATTATCATACGAGATGTATCATGTGATACTTTGTAATAATGCCACCATTTTCTGCGACAGCAATAAATTAAATCCTCTACGATCCCAAACAAAATCTTTGATTCAACAGCTTTTACACACGATGCTGGGTAGATGAGGTTAAAAAATACATTAATCAACATTTACTGGAGACTACCTTCAGATCTCTTAATTTTGTTGTCATGATATATCAGACTCATTCATTGAAGTCAACTTTTGACCTTTAGAAGGAAAGATTTTATTGGAAATTTGTTTGCGAACGGAATTGATTTTGACATCGCGATCGTAAATCCTAATTCTGCAAGTGTATTTCTTTGACAGCAAGCAAATTTTCTCATACTCATGTTCATAGTAATAGTGGCTTGCAAGTATAGTATATTACTTCCTTTACTGTAATATGATTTTAAGTAAATGACAAAGGTGTAAGTTTTTTTTTCATTTTTAGAGTAAACATAAAATTGCCATGTTTATTTATTCCCTTTACAGTTTCTAAATTTGCTTTGTTCATGTACATGTAGGTATGACTAGAAACCAAATATATTGATGATACTTTTTACCATTTCAGCTTCAATATTTGTGATAATATTGTACATGTACTTTAGAAGTTAAATTAACTGTGAAAAGTTGCTTCCAACTTTTGTTGAAAATTATCACTTTATTACAGATAAATGTAGTAAAGCATGTTTGTATGGTTAATTGAGATGATATCTGTTTGAAATGTACCATTTTCATTCAAATATCAAGAGAGATTAGAGATATACTAGATTCTAGATTTCTTCATTTGAATTGAGGTATATTTTTTTTTCTTTTACTTCAATTGCAACTGTATTCTAAAATTAATATACTTGATTTACTTCATTTCTACCTGTCTCTCCACCTCCCTCACCCCACCCCGATTTGACCAGCCCCAAAAGATAACTCCTCTGGCTGGCGCCCCATCCCCTTTTCAGCACCCCCAGTCCCCCCACCCCCAGGGGACGTGACCGACACTGAGGAGGCTCCAAAAGTCCCCCCTAAACCCAAGTCGGTCAAGACCAACATTTGGCTGTCAGCCAACCAGCCAAGTCAGGAGCAGGGTAATACCATTATGCTTTTTAGGGGTGTTTTTACCCATCAGCATGGAGCCCCTCTGTTGTTTTGAAAAATGAAAGCGTTTCGTGCATGATGTCATTGTTTTGAACCTTGGCAGTAACATCTAACTTAGATGTGGAGTTATAGGCATCCTTAGCAGTCGGAGCGATACATCCTTTTAGCATTAACACTTAAATTGAATTACATGTAATAGGTGAAACATAACCCGCTTTTTCCATACTTGAGCTTAGATAGTAAGAATTAACTCTATTTTATTAATACATCTGGTAATTTTAGATTTGTCTAAACCTCTGCAATTTTATCTAACTATGGGAATATTACTAGAAAGTTGCAATTGATTGCCAACGAACTGGAAATCAGTTGCAAATTGAAAAATGCATTTACATTTGTTCAGTCATAGCTTCTTACAAGTTGCGCATGGAACAGTTATCTTGATTTGCGATTGATTACAACTTTCAACGAACATCCCCTTAATGTGGAGTTATCAGAGTAATTTGATAGGAATGATACACCTATTTCATTTATTGTTGGTACTAAAATAGAATTCATTCAGAATATTAAATGTTGCATTTCCCTTTTCGTAGCTCTAACATTTTACATAAGTATCAACTCTGGTGTTTTGCATGAATGTTTTGCATTTGAAATTTTGTGAATCTCAGCAATTTTTTATCAAACTTAGATGTGGACATACGAGCATTTAATGGTAGAATTATACAACTTTCCTATTAATGTTGACTCTAGAATTAAATTCATTTAGAAATTGAATGATAGTTTTGTTCTTTTTTCCAAGCTCCACGACAGATGGATCTTGACTCCGATGCTTTGCTTGCGTGATTTTCATTTGAAAGAAAATTAATCAATATTGCTATGTTATCCATCTGTGGATATATCATCACGATTTCATTCATTATTTGATTTAAAAAAATTAAGGCGAAATATTTTTGGGGCATATTTTCCAAAAGAAATATTAATATTGGAAAAGATGACAGTAGAAAATTACATGTAATTTGAATGCCATCCACAGATGCTCTTATGGTATTTTTATCCCACATTCCTTAAAAAAAAACCTAGTTAAATAGTTTGCTTATTTATAAGCTGTTTTAATGATACTTAGATAAATTGATCTTGTACCTAGAGGCAATCAAGATAAATGCACTACACATATATCTATTTTGAAAAGAAAATGAGAACTATTTGGCTTTATAGAGCAAGAACCAAAACATTTTAGATGAAACTACTTTTTGTGTTCTTACTTTGTGATCAAAATGTAAATAAGTGCAGAAATATCTTTAATTTAAACTTTCTCCTAAAATCCAAAATTGCCTGATTTTGAGAGTGGATTTTTTAGTGCATAATCTAAGTTAGATGTGAACTTTTCAGCATGACTTACAGGAACCAATTGGATTTTAAAAAAAATTGTACGTTGAAAAACATAACTAACAGCAATTCGTTTCTGTTTTGAGCACTAACAGTGAATATATTGTGCACAAATCAGTGTGACAATATGCATAATCTAGTACTTTGTATTTTCCACCATGTGTCTTTAGTGTTATTGTAATGAATAAATTAAAGTCAGACTATGTTTTGATTGAATTACAGTACCTGACTTTGGTGAGATGGGGCAGTTGTCCTTGCTCTACATAGATTCATTATTCAATCATAGTTTAATTAGATCATGTTTATTTATTTGAATGTGTATAGATGATATGAGCTCAGACAACAATCAGCGAAAGTTGATATATGTTGCTTTAAAGTAATATTGTCTTATTTTCAATGTCATGTGATATATATGGTGATTTATTTAAGGTATACTACCAACTTTCAAATTGTATTTTTTAACCTTAGATACCCTTTAAAGGCATCTGTTTTTGCAGAGGTTCCTTAGCTTGCATCCCTCAGTCTATCAACTACTCGGTTTATTTCTTAAACAGATCCTCACCCAATTGTCATCCAATCACACTGCGCTAATGAGCAATCAGCACCGAGCGCCCCCACCCCCTCCCCGACGCTCTTCCTTTATCGCCGTAATCTCAGCCGGCATATCTCCATTCACGGGAACAGATAGTGATATGTTTTTCTTAGCTTGAGTGTCAAAGCCTTGGGCTAAATGTCAAGTTAATTTGGTCTGCCGAGAAGCCCAACAAAAATCCGCCGCTGACGATTGAAACATTACCTCGCGTGGGACCTGCGGGGGAGCGCCGTGCCGGGCTGAGCAGTCGTGCTTTCCGTTTTGGTGTCTGGTCTTGGCCGTGGCGTGGCATTGCTCTCCTGCTGCATCATAGAGCATGTCATTGGTTATATTTAGTCGCTCAGTTTGGTCCCATCGCGATCATCTTCATCCTACTTTGTGGATGCTCTCATAGGTTATTTTAGTCACCAAGTTTAGTCTCCTCACCTGTTTTCTCTTTCTTTCTCTATATATGTTGTCCTCTGTGTCTCCCGTACTATACCCCCTCCTGAACTTTGTAGCTTGTACTTTACTAGTTGATAGCAAGGTTTAAAGGTGAAACAAGGTGAAAATTTGAGCAAAATTGGATAATCCATTCAAAAGTTATGATTTTTCAAAGTTTTGATTTACACCCCTCATGGGCTCCTTAAATTGGCAAACGCACAGGCACAAAATGGCTGCCAACATGGAGAACTCTTTGTTCGCTTTGTACACAAAATTTCACATTTTCCTCTTTTTCCAAAAAAGTAGACACAATTTTGTTTCTTCGGTTAAATGTATTATAGCCACATCAATTCTGCAAGCATTCCAGAAAGAACGGGGTGGATTCCTCATTTGAAATATGATGTTGATCCATTTTCAATAAATTTATATACAAAGTGAATGAGGAGTTCTCCATGTATGACATCACAGATTATGCTAATTAGCTATACGCATGCTATTTCAAGGATGCCCAGCACAGGTGGAAATGATGACTTTGAAAAATCATAACTTTTGAAAGGATTATTCAATTTTGCTCAAATTTTCACAGTTTGTTCATCTGATTTTTCTTCATTTACTGACAATACATTATTGTCTGGGTGTAATTCCCCTTTAAGATAACGTTAGACCACTCTATTGCTATAAACACGTAGCAATAGGCCATTCAATGCTTGAAATCTTGGGTCTATAAGAAAATTACCTAATTTAGGATTAAGTTGGGAGTCAAGTTAGGACTCGAGTCCTACTGATTTGCAGCTGATTTGCAACTTTTGAACACCCTGGAAGTCTTTACTTGACTTTATGTTGTGGTTCGTTTCATAAAACAATTTTTTGTCAACTTGATTGACAAAACTTATTTATTACCAAATAAGTTTGCACATATAAATAGTCATTTTTTTTATTCTAATAGTATATTGTGTTTGTATATCAAACGTGGAATGTCATAAAGTGTGCCAATATATTTCTGAAGGAGTGAAAACAAGTTTATGTGCTATGATTCATCAAAAGGATCCTTTTCATTCAATTATGTATTTAATCAGCTGTAATTTCCTAATCACTCAACCATTTTTCAATAAATCAAATATGTCAAAGCAGTACTGGAGCATGAAGTCTGTTTATATGAAAATAACTTCTTACTTATTCAAGCTGAAAGATCAATATCTATTCTATAAAATCAAACAATAAACCCAAATTGTTATCATTTCATAGAATAATTCATTTTGATAAAGTACCAATAACCATTCATGGTATTTACAAATGTGATTGGGTTGTTTAGTTGATTATTTTTGTTCTTGTTTGTTATTTTATTTTTGTTTTTGTTTTTGTTCTTTGTTTGGTTTTGAAAGGTCTGAAAGTGGTAAAAATATGAAAAGTTCAGTATGCCACACTGATATTTGTGGAAGTGCAGTTATGTAACTGCACAACAAACTATTTTCATAGATCACAAAGTCTATAGATTTAATCATATCTTAGTGTCAATTAAAAAAATACATTGATAGCTTACATAAATTGTATATTATGAGTAAATCAGTAATTATTATCTTAATTATTGTTCCGAGCTTTTATAGTGATAGCAGTCAGCAAATCTATCTTGCATTTTACATACATACTCTTTCTAACTCTTAACTTGCATAGAGTTGGTTGATTTACCTAGAAATCAGTCAGATTTGTCTCTCTTTGTTCTCCAGATATTACTGTAAAAATTAATATTTTAGCCCACATTAATAGCGCATTCATGGAATTTCAGACAAAGTGGTTGTTTTCTCAATGTTTTCAAAGATCATTGTACATAAGACTATGGGCATTTCAATTCATGAGTGAATTTTTTTTTAATTTTCACTATGTGTTTGATTCATGGTGGCTAAATTAGCAAAAATAAAATCGCAGGATAATTTCAGCTCAGACAGAATTGGTTCCTGACATAAAGGACCACCAAATTTACAATAAAATGTAAATAAAAATTGCTTAAAATGCTATTTGGGCATGATAATTCTTATGACTTGAGTGGAATGGCCAATATATTTTTTTAATGTTTTAAATCACAATAATAATGATAACAATAATAATACAGGGTACTTTTAATGTGCCAGATTCCACATGAATAATGTGCTCAAGGCGTAAATCATAATTTTAAAACTCTCACAAATTTGACAATCCACAAAACATTCACGCATGTGAGCTCATGACTTGATTGGAAATGCCATCACACATTACCAAACAAGTTGAACATGATTTCATCGATACAATGTATCTGGATAATTGAAATGTCACTTCATGGAAACTGCATAATTAGATTGTACAGCAGTATGAGTTTGTGTGGAGAGGAAATCTCTGACACAAATGACACAGATTGCATTGTAAACATTCATGATGTATTGAAAAAGTTTGGCTTTATCTGTAATTCTATTTTTTTTCCTTGAACAATAGATGCTAGATGTTCAATTGCAAGGCAGCATTTATATTTGATTATCTTGACTTTACATTCCACAAAACATTCACAAATCTGAAATTGTGACTTAGTGGAAATGCCAGCATGCAAACAAACAAGATGAACATGATCTTATCGATGCAATGTATCTGGACGATTGAAATGTCACTTCATGGAAATTGCATAATTAGATTATACAGCAGTACGAGTCCAAGCTTGCAAGAAATCTCTGACACAAATGACAAATTATTTTAAAGCTTACATCGTAAACAATAATGATATATTGCAAAAGTTTGTCTTTATCTTTAAATCCATTTTTTCCTTTGAACAATAGGTGCTAGATGTTTGATTGCAAGGCATTTAAATATGATTGCCTTTAATTAACATCCCACAAAACATTTACACATCTGAAATTGTGACTTAGTGGAAATGCCATCACACGCTACCAAACAAGTTGAACAGGATCTTATCAATACAATGTACATGAACGATTGAAATGTCACTTCATGGAAATTGCATAATTAGATTGTACAACCGTAAGAGTCTGAGTGGTAAAGAAGTATATAGCACATTCAAAGAGTTGCATCGTTGAATACTCATGTGAAGTTGTCATGTTGTGATTCTAAAAGAATTGGTAGCCTTCATACATACATACTGTGTCTGAAGTTTGTTGGTGATTTATATCTTGGGGTCAAAATGAGAGAAAAGTAGCAGGTAATGGAAGGGCAAAAGTTTGATTTAAAATTGAACACTAGAATAAAACAGAAAGAAATAATAATATCTCTTATTTACCGAGGGTAGCCACTTTCAGCTGTAAGCTATTCTTATAGCGGGCCCTGCATAACACAAAGTTATTATTACCCTTCTCCATTCTTGTATGACTTGGCCAGGGATCAAATCCGCAACCTTCCGTTCATGTGGCAGACGCTGTACCACTGAGCCACACATGTTGGGGGGGGGGGCGCAAATCCACTTTTAAAGCTTTTACTATAATCAATATGAAAAACTCATGGTATTTTTTGCTTTCATGTTATACTTTTTTTGCCAATTATGATAGCTTTGTATGCGCATTCATACTTCTAAAATCCATATTAGAGTTACCATGACTGTTTGGCAGCACATTGCATTTCTTCCAGTTTACAGTGCAGACAAGCGTCTAAGTGAAACACTTTTTTTCCTCCGTGATTTAGTATCTCTGCTACCATACACCATATCTTTTTCAATGTCATCGCAGCATGTATAAACTTTATTGCAACATCAACAAACAACCCTCTTTTTTATCTTTAACTATGTGGTTCATAGTGCGGACAAGCCTCTTATACCCTATTCATATTGATTTTCAAATTTATCCCGCTGCTGTCGCGGGAAAGCAACACCGCTTTAAACCCGCTATAAATGCATTCACAGTGGAAAAGTTATCCCGCTTCTGTCGCGGGATAAATATCATGTACCCATTCATACCGCGGCGGGTGATTTTTACGACCTCCGTAACAAAACATGTGTTGGCTTGATCCTCGATCAGTATTTCTTTTTTTATTATTTGAAAAAAATAATAGTTTTTGAAAAAAAAAAAAATGTATGCAAAATATTTCATTTTTGTAAAATATAATATTTAAATAATAATAAAATTAATCTAAATCCATAAGTTGCTTTATTTGTATTTCATGTATACCCGATTGCGGAGCGAACATTCAAAGTAAACAAACTCCACGTGCTATATCGCGAAGTTATAGCGGAGTGTATTCATACTGAAGGCATCTCGCTTCTGTCCCGGGACTGTCTCGGTGCTGCTACTAGGGTTTGAGCAAGATAATTTGTTGTGGAGTTATAGCGGAGTGGTGTTATCCCGGGATAGTTTATAGCGGGTCTGGAGCATTCATACTGAAGCCAACTCCGCTACAGTCCCGGGACTGTAGCGGTGTTTGAGCTCAATATGAATGGGGTATTAGTGAATCATAATTTTGTCCTCTTTGATTTGTCAACTTTGCTATCATACACCATCTTTGTACCAATGCCATTGCAGCAAGAATTGATTTTATTGGAACATCAACGAACAACTCTTTTTTTTAAAACTTTATAAACTATGAAGTGTTCTGGTGCAGACAAGCCATAAAGTGAAACATATTTTTTGCTCCTTGATTTGTTATCTCTGCTTCCATACACCACCGTTTCAATGTCATCCCATCAAGTATTTGCATTATTGCAACATCAATGAATATCCTTCTTCCTTATCTTTGACTATAAACCTGTTCTGGTTTTGAGTGAGCACACGCAAGTGTCAAAGTGAAGCATATTTTTTTCCTGTTTGATTTGTTATCTCTGCTACCATACACCACATCTTTCCCAACGTCATTACATCAAGTATTGAATTTTATTGCAACATCAATGAATATCCTTCTTTCTTATCTTTGACTATAAACCTGTTCTGGTTTTGAGTGCGCACATGCAAGTGTCAAAGTGAAGCATATTTTTTCCTCCTTGATTTGTTATGTCTGCTACCATACACCATATGTTTCTCAATGTCATCGCATCAAGTATTAGCATTATTGCAACATCAATGAATATCCTTCTTTCTTATCTTTAACTCCAAACCTATGCTGGTTTAGAGTGCAGACAAGCTTATAAGTGAAACATATTTTTTTCCTCCTTGATTTGTTATCTCTGCTACCATACACCATATCTTTCCCAATGTCATCGCAGCAAGTATAGACTGCATACCAGCGATATTTCACATAGCTTCCAACACATGCGCTGCCCCTGCCAAAATGCAGTTAAAGGGAGAGGTCATAAATCTTTCAGGCAGAATGCTTATTTAGATCTGAAATTTATTTGTTTGATGGCTGATCAGTGATTTTAATTGGATCTAGAATTTGTTTTTATTTGGAGTTATGGTTGGAGTGACCAGCCTTATTTTAATTATTGAACCACATGCTGGAGATGTATATTTTGCATTTATAGAAGGTAGATGGTTTGTATCTTCAAACTTTCACCTAAATATGTTTAAATTGTAATTCTGTATCACATTTCACTTCGAGTAAATACTAGAAAGCTCCAAAATGCAATATTTTTCAAGAGAGAGGCAAAGGAGTATTTTCACTATATATCTCTTTTATGAATTATTGCATTGAAATAAAGTGACTTAATATCTATTCAAGATAATAAAATTAGATACGGTTATCCCTCTAATGTTACTCCCAGTAATCATCAATCATTGTAAATGGATAAGTTTAATTGAATACATGTCACTGGAAGGATATTATATTAGTTAATAAGAAGATTGTATCCTAGGCTTTCGATCCACATTGCAGTTGTAACTGGATAGCTAACCATGATGATACAACAAAATGCATGTAAAATCACTCACTTAAAAATTCAATGTAATCTTTTTTTAGAAGTCGGTTGGTTAGGTATAAAAAAAGATTGTTTCATTTTTCAAGCAGAATTTAAAAAAAAAAATGCATTTGTAACTTGATATCTAACCCTGCTAGTAAATACATCTAAAATCACTTATGTATTTTCTATTTAGTTTTCTATTATCATAATTCCATAGGGTCAAAATGTTTTAGAATAATCTGTAAAAGGATATATTTAACCTATGAAAGGCTTGAATCCTACACTTTGTAATCTGGGAATCCCTTTAGTGCAAATAGTAACTTAACATCTACTCCGGATAGCATACCCTACTACATCTTAAACTATTTTTCCCTATACTTACCCTTTAAAAATCATCAAGTGAATTGTTTGGTTTTGCTCTGTGATTACCCATCTCATTGTGAAAGTAAATTGGAGAAATGTACTCATCAAAGCAAAGGATCTTCTTCTCCACATCAAAGAATCTGTCAATATGAAACACTCTGTGTATTTAGATGAAAGTTATTTTGCAAATCATGTACACTTCTAAAGAGAGAGACAAAATTAATGAATGTGCATGTGATATTAGCAGTCCTTCCAACCTTGACAAACATTTGTGTAAAAGAGAAAGGTTGAGCACCACTCTGGATGTTGATGAAAAGTGCAAACTTTACATCTACCCAAGATATCAATGTGACTCAAAAGAAAAAAAATATAATATTATGCTTACTCTTGAATGTATTTTTTAATGGCAAAGATTTATATAGATTGTTTCTAACTCCCTAAATGGAGGCGCTATAGTTTAGTGGTTCTGACTCTCGCCCCATTCAACTATAGGGTTGTAGGTTCGAATCCCACCCATGGCGTTAATTTCCTTCAGCAAGAAATTCATCCACATTGTGCTGTACTCAACCCAGGTGAGATGAATGTGTACGTGGTAGGAATTCATTCCTTGAAAAAGCTTATGTGTCTAGTAGCTGCACTGCTAAAGCCAGCGTAATAATGCTGCAATTGTAGAGTGCTTAGGGACTTCTCATGAAGAGGTGACAAGCGCTATAGTGGAGGCGCTGTGGTGTAGTGGTCATGACTCTCACCTTTCAACCAGAGGGTCGTAGGTTCGAATCTCACCCATGGCGTCAATTTCCTTCAGCAAGAAATTCATCCACATTGTGCTGCACTCGACCCAGGTGAGATAAATGGGTACCTGGTAGGAATTTATTCCTTGAACGAACCAGTAGCTGCACTGCTAAAGCAGGGTAAGGCCCCGGTTACATAGAGGCTCGGAAGCAACACGATTCAACACGACTCTTCGTTACTTCACAGTTAACTGCCTCCGAACAAAGAGTCGTGTTGAATCGTGTTGCTTCCGGGGCCCTATGTGACCAGGGTGGTGTTTCACCAAGATAAGAAAGACTTTCTGCACAACTATACGTTCGACTGGTACCAGTTCTTGTGCTGAGTACGCACAATACTATTCATCATTCATCATCAGAACTGATACCAGTCGACTTAAAGTCATGCGTAAAGTCTTTCTAATCTTGGTGAAACACCACCTGGGGCTCAATAATTCTGCAATAGTAGAGTGTGTAGGGACTTCTCATGAAGAGGTGATATGTGCTATATAAAAGCCATTCATTATTATTATTATTATTATTATTATTACAATTAAAGACTACAAATTGTTCTCTTTTCACTTTCAGGCTCACCCACATCGCCGCCTATGAGTCCGACCAATGGGTTTCCTATGAGTCCATCAGAACAAAAAGGTAGTGTGTCCTTTTTTATCACACTTCATTTTACTCTTTCACTTCTTTTTTTGACCAAAATGGCATCAAGTTTTGGTATGATGCACTGTGCAAAAAGTTAAGGATGTTTATAGAAGTTTTGCATGTTGTCAAACTTAGGGGGTGTTGTCTGAAAGTTGCAGTTGATAAGAACTTGCCAATAAAAATCATTGTTTTATGCGCTTCTTGTTAAGAGCGCATACCATGTGGGAATGAAAATGGGCATTGTAAAAAAAATTCAATCTTTGCAGTTTTTTCTTTGCTTGCAAACTCTTCAGCACTCTTATTTACACTTGAATGATATTTTATGTGACCCAAAATCTCAAAATCATCCATATATCCGATAGTATGATTGTTTACTTTCTTATTTTGGGTTCAATATCACAAACTTGTAAACATATGTGGCACTGCTGCACAAAAAACTAAGAAATCCCAACATAGCAACAAGTTAATCGACAAACTGTTGTGATGTGTGCTGATTCGGGGACATTTATTTCATTGATATTGTTCCTTTGCCTTAGGACTGCATTTTAGTGCTGGTTCATGAAATTACTGATAATTTCCTCCAAATTTCCTCCAATTTTTCTTGTTGTTGCTCTAATTGCTTCATTTTATAAATGCTAGATTTTGAGATTTTGGGGCACATGGTATACACTGTGTTGTATTAATGGGTAGTTTTGTGCACAAGTGGGTGCATTTTGAAATGAGTTTCACTGCTTTGGGATGCTTTTGAATGATCCTAGTTTTGCATTATGTGTTAGTTTTTCTTTCTGGAAGTAACCAAATTGTGTGCCCCCTCTTCTTTCTGAGTTGTACCACTTAATCGTTGCCTATTTAGATTTTTAAATACTATTCTTTGTATGATATAGTTATTGTGGCTTTTTGCCCCTATTTTGTTTTTGGTTTATTTTACCCTTTTGTTTGCATTTTGCTCTGCTTTTTTTATTTTTTTTAATCTATGCACCTTTAGAGCAGCTGTATTTCTCATTGAATATTATGGTGTATCTGTGGTCTATTTCTGTGCAAGAAATATAAAAATCTGAAATTGTGCCCGTAGAAGAGGAATATTTCTTTGAATAGGCAATCAAACTTTAGTAAACAATTGTAGATTTTTTCTATCCCTACTTCTTACGCAATCCTAAATGTTTATGCAACCAAAAAGTCTCGAGGGGCATAAATCATTTCTTGCACCATGCCTTCCTTATATCTTATATATATATATTTTACTCATTGTAAGATTCTTGCGCCAGCTGCCTGCCTTTGGATCAAAATTCTCTCACAGGAAAATGGCATACTGTACAGAAATACAACAAATGTGAAAGTTATTAAGTTTGCAAAGCATTACACCTGTACTCAAATTTATTCATAATCATGGTACCAAACTGGCTTAATCTTGCATGACAACAGGTTGGGTCCTTTCCGACATGACGACGGGCTTTCTGCCACAGTCGCGCGGTGCTGCCCTCTTTGAGCGAAGAAAGAAGATGCAAGAAGAGCGGGAGAGGGCAGAAAAGGAGAAGGATGAAAAGAAAGCGGAAAGCGAGAACGCAGAAAGCAAAAAAGCAGGGAGCGAAAAAGCAGTCGCTGAGAGAAGACTTAGCGATAAAGGAGGTAGCAATTTCCTGTCTAGTACTGCTAACCAAGAAAAATTCTTAATTCTCACGCAGATTAAACCTTTAGTTTTCTCTTCATTCATATCTTAATGTAGCATAAGGATTTTAGCTCAAATAATTCATTCCAGCTCGTATATTAATTGAAATGCATGCAAATCACACATGCTTTTAAAAGGAATGTTCAGAAATTATTAAGTGAAGTGAAGTGTTGAAAGGTTTTCAGCTTTAATTTTTGTAGAAGTTTACAAACTTTATCCCATCGGGGGAGGGGGGTGGGAGGTTCAGGGGTTTTGGGAAGTAGGAGGGATTTGGGGGTGTGGGAAAGGGGGATGTTGTTATCCAGTTGATTATATTAATATATGAACTCCTTTTGAACGAGCCACATCCATCTTTTTAGCATGATCAATTTACTCCAACCAAAATATTTTACCAAGGTTTTTTTTCTTAGGATGGGGGGAATTAATGTATATATTCCAAATATATATTCTTAATTTTTGTAGCCCCCAATGAAAGAAATTTGTCAATAATAATAATTTTTGAATGAGTCACAATTAGTAACATGAGTGTTCAGTAGATCAATACTGACTTGGCAATGTAAGCACATACATGTACTTTGAGAGTAACGTATTGTTGATGTCATTATGAATTAAAAAAACCCATGAAATAGTTCCACCGAACTGACTCAATTTTACGCAACAACAGGTTGGGTCCCTTCTCATATGAAGACGGGCTTTGAGGCAAAGTCGCGCGGTGCTGCCCTCTTTGAACGAAGAAAAAAGAGGCAGGAAGAGCTTGAAAGAGCTGAAAGCGAGAAAGCAGAGATCAGGATAGAAGAAAGTGTGAAAACAGATAAGAAGACGTTAGAAACGAAGAAAGCAGCCATGCAGATACAGTTTAGTTTGAGAGGAGGTACAAAATACTTCTAATGGAACAAAATAGTACAATTTATATACTCTCATTTACTTTTATATACCGTAGTAAAGGATGTGTATGGGAACGCTAGATCTGCAAACCAAAATCTGTATTGTAGCCAATAACACTTTTCAGACTAAAATATGAGAAAAGAAACTTTTTTAAAGAATAGACCACTTGTGTAAATGCAGTCAAATTTTATGCATACTTCTTTTTCAAAGTCACAAGAATTAAATATTTGTTCACCTGGCAACGAATAATAATCATTTGTCAGTATAATGAACATACTTGCATGCAGTGGATGTTGCTAGGTTAGGAAAGCTCCAATGTTTGTTTGACCTAGCAACATTCATGTGTACATGATGCATTCTGACTTTGGTCCTTGTATTGTTTTCAAACAACAGAATATGATACCCTTTAGCTATTTGTTTCTAAACTCTTTTACACTCAATGCTACATCCTGTGTAATAATACTCAGGATCTGGGGTAAAAACTCTGGAATTAATAGCTAACTGGCATACATTGCTACTCTTTGGGCCAAAATGATTAAATTTGACTGCGTTTCGAGCGTGATGTAATCTGTGTAAAAAAAATGCACATCTTTATGATTTTTAGACCTTTTCATTGATTAATAGTGGCATCCTTGCACTCGAAAAGGGGCTGTGGATTATTTTGATGTCATTTATTTTTTCAAGCCCAACTTATGTTGTGAATGGGTACCTAGTATGAATTTATTCCTTGAAAAAGCTGATGCGCCTGATAGCTGCACTGCTAAAGCCAGGGTAATAATGCTGCAATTGTAGAGCACTTAGAGAATTCTAATGAAGAGTGGATAAGCGCTATATAAAAGCCGTTCATTATTATTATTATAATATGTTAGCATGATTTTTGATACCCCTTATGAAACATAAGAAGACCCAAAAGTAAGGAATCACAGATTTTGGTTTGCAGGTGTGGGATTGTATTTTGAGACTTGAAGGTTACAATTATTATTTTATCCCTTTTTTATGAAACATTAAACTCATATTTTAACAAGATGTAAGGTATATTTGTAATAATCATGTTTCTGGGCATTCCTTTTAAAGAAAACCTTATATATATTAAACTCGTATTTTAACAAGATGTATGGTAATTTGTAATAATCATGTTTCTGGACATTCCTTTTAAAGAAAACCTGATATATATACATGGGTAATTAGTATTCAATATCTCACTGGTGTATATCACTAACAATACTGATACACATTACTTAATAATTTTATCATTTTTACACGTAGGTGACGGGCAGCTTTCGATGTCGCTAAAGAAGAAAGAAAAATAACATTTCATTCTTCTATCTTTCTATTTCTTCTGTATTGTTTTGTTGTTTGTGTTTAATGTTTTGTTTTCATTTTGCTTGATATTGATTTGATATTTAAGCATGTTGAATGTGCTAGTAATGCATGTTATTTGTACCCTGTGAAATATACATTACTTTTTACAACAGAAAGAACAGATTCGTATGGTAAAATGCATGTATTATATTTGTATTAACTTCTATGCATGAATGGAATATGCATTTTTATTGTGTGATGATATAGCATGTGACTGATGTAAGTACATTTGTATTGTTTAAATTTCACCCCATTTATAGCATGTTGATATATTCTATTCCTTGTTAAATTAATATTACGAGTTGTGCACTGCAACACCATTGTGTTGATCATTTAACACCACACTTTTGATCAACACTATGGTTTTTTAAATTTATTCATCTCTATATTTTTTTTAACAGTGTATGGTATACTTGAATGGAATATTATCATACTTTTTATACATCTCCTATACTTAAAAAAAAATATCTTCTGACTTTTTAGATGTTGAGAAAACTCTTTCTGCAGAATCCTGCCATAAATTAAAAAAAAAAAAAAAAAAAACAATCCTGCACACAAGACACCACTTTCAAAATGTAGTCAAATTTATTAACGTTTTCCCCCAAGACGAACTATGTATTCAGCTGTCAAAAAATTATAAGAGTAAAATAGTCAGAATGCTATTTGCATACAATCAATTTCACATTCATGTACCTTTGTTGTTATTCAGATTCATTGTTTAGGTGGAAATGGTATTTCACAATTGTTCATTTGTATTTGAGGGAAGCATAGGAATAGTTTATTATTCACACATATAGATCACAGTGCTTTGGACAAAAAAATATATATATTCTTTTTTGCTGTTGATTTTCTGAAAACATTTTGTGTTTTTCTGATAAGGACTTTTGTAATAAATTTTAATGATCAACAGATGAAAATATGTAAAGAAAATCCAACAGCATAAAGAATGTATGTTTAATAATTTTTACATATTCAAAGTCACGTTAATATATAGATCAGTGGTTCCAGATCAGTTTTGTTACACAGAACTTTAGTGTGGTGGGCTATTGTCATTGAACAAGAGAACCCAGTTTTGAGAAAATAGCCACATTTCGTAACATTTTTATAACACATTTGTGTACGAAGTCATGAAATTCCCTGACTATGAAAGAAAATTCCATTATCACCCATTGGCTTTGCTGTTGAACAATAACTTACCACCCTAATATTTGTGTTACAAAAGAGTTCTGATGCCACTGTCAGATAAGCCAACTGTACCAGAAGATGCATAGCGTGAATTTGTATATGAATTTAAAGGTCCACTGTTATGAAAATGCAAGTTGATCTGTATTGATGTATTATACCATTATCAATACCCTTTTCAGTGAAAGAGGGTCCAAATGTGTTTCATATATTTTATAATATTTTTCTTCATTTTTATGTTGGCTTAGTAGGGAACGCCCCTAAAAATTTCTTTCTAATGTCAATCCTGTTGTGACATCACAAGAGTCAAGTTTGTTCACCTTTCTAGATCATGTTTCAGAGCTGGTTCTGTAAATAACAAAAGGAAATATGTGGATCAATACAGGGATTTCAATTCAGGTGATTGCGCATTCCAATTCTCTGTCATTGATCCACATATTTCCTTTTTTTATTTACAGAACCAGCTCTGAAACATGATTTACTTAGAAAGGTGAACAAACTTGACTCTTGTGATGTCACAACAGGATTGACATTTGTATTTTCATAATAGTGGACCTTTAAGACTTTCATCACAAGTCAATAGCTAAGAATATGGTTAAAGTTTTGCTTTCTCTCACTATTCAGCTGTTGGATTATTCAAATTCAAATTTTGACCTCATGCATATTCCGGAACAATTGGCATCTCTGCACTGTTATTATATGTTAGTACGCACTGTTAGCAGATGGAACAAAGGCCTGGGACAAAATAAACCACCCCCATTCAATCATTCAAACAATAGCTAGATGGACACTAAAGAAATTTCTATCCTTCTGATTATATTGGAGAGTGTTGAACAAGAGTCACACGTGGGACATTCTTATGCGATCATGAGGCTATCGTGAATCCTAGAATGAAGTTGTTTATTTTGTCCCAGTTCTTTGTGTCCCTTCTGCTATCGTGAATCCTAGAATGAAGTTGTTTATTTTGTCCCAGTTCTTTGTGTCCCTTCTGCTTACAAGTGACTGTGGGATTTCACATTTACTAAACATTCACCTGGTGTATTTATGTTTCTCCCCCATTTTCACCCCCATCATCCCTCCCTCCTCGCAGGAGTTCAGCCACCTCCAGTGATGGATATACCCAACAACAACAACAACCTGCGAAAGGACGAGGACGAGTTCTGGCCTCCTCCTCCCCCTCCTGACCAAAGTAAGGAAAAGGGGCCTCCGCCGCCCCCTCCTCCTAAACCTAAGCTAAAGTCAGTGGCCGCACCCGTGCCAAAGCCAAAACCAAGGGCGCCACCGGCGTCGGACACACCGCCCGTGATTCCTCCGCCACCTGTATCACCATGGCAACCGACATCGCCGGATGTCCCACCCAACCGCAAGGTTATCCCCCCGCCGCGAAATTTCGGCTTCAAGCCGTTCAAACCGTACTCTCCGCCTCCCTCGGAGGCTGATACTGAACCTATGTCGACGCCAGCTGGTATGACACGTTTTCGATTATTGTGAGATGAAAATCCCGATTGCGCCCTCTATCATTCTCCCGCGTTATGTTGCCTGCTGTGATTATAACGAAATATTCCTCATCCCGTATACCCCCCATACTCCCGTCGCATGGCGTATCTTCGCGATTGACACATGCATGCCAAATCGTCGGTTTCTCGCTTCTTAATATAACGCAGTCCCGTTGTATAGATATGCAGAATACTCAGATTTATTAATAGTAAAATTAACATTAGATTATTATTAAATTACTATTTTTGAATATTACAGTCATTGATGTAGACAATTTATCATATCTTGGGGTTAATTAATCCTTTGAACAGATTTTCTTTAAAGACAACCACAAACAAATTTAGTGGGTCTCACCCCTTCCCGTATCAATAGCACCCCAGATTTCAGAAACAGGTCTTTATTAAATACTTTTAAATGACTTTAAAAATTAAGCTGATAAGAATATCCCGCAGAACTTTTGTTCTTCATTCTGCATTTTAATATACATATTACTTTTGTAATTGATGATAGAATTAACAAGATGCTCATATAGCTGTGTATTAAAAGATAGTGTAAAATGTCCCTCAATATCAAAGAAAGAGAAAGAAAATATGATATAATCATGTTTTATAAAGAGTTAAAATGAATACATAATGCATTTAATGCTTTCTCTTTCTTGGGAATGGAAAAACAAAAATAGATGAAACTAAAAAGATAAACATTAGAAGCAAAGAAATTAAAATATCAATAAATTCATTAATACATTGAAAACAAATGTTTTTAATTTTTACCATAGAAGAACATGTGAATGAATTAAACATTAATGCATGTTCCGTACAAAACTGTTTTCTTCAACATATTATCTCCACCCATTTCAGTAGAGTGAAAGATATATACTCAAGAATGCAATAAATCATACATTTGTTATATCATCTTGTGATACCATACTTTATAATCATACTTTATAATCAATCATTTATCATACTTTTACTCGGATACAGTGTATGTAGATTTATTAAACGTATTTGTACATCATAAAATCATCATATATATATTTGCATGTCTGGAACTACATATTTATCTATTCGCTATTTGGAAATGATTAATTTGGTGTCACACATTTTTTTACCACTACACTGATCATCATTTAGTTCTTAGAAAGTTGAATTTGGAGTCACCTTTTTTCGGACTATTATTGAAATTATAAAATACATTTTTCTTGTTTGGTGAGAGTACACTTACTTGGAATACCTTTTGAATTATAAATAATAATAACATTTCAAATAAATTTATTTCACTAAAGCAAATTCTGGATTATTATGATAGGCATTTTATACACACAAGAGAAACAAATATGATAAAAAGACATCTATCTTATTTTAAAGCTAATGGCTAGTCTTAAAAGCTATATATTTTTGTTGAAAAGGATTATATTATGTGATATTATGGGAAATAGATCTTGATTTGTTTGAGTCATCACCAAATGTATTTATTATCTTTGATATTCACTCCCCCCCCCCAAAAAAAAAATCATAAATCCATAATGCACGATTTATCAAAATAGACATTTAATTCTTAAAAGTTTTAAATTTTGCTACATTTCTATCTATTTTGTGGTGAAGTATTTTGGCACTTTTTGGCGTGAAGGGTACACAACATTTGCGTTTATTTTTTAAATTGAATTTGGAGGGGGGGGGGTTCTCTCAACAAGTGATTATAGAATGCTTCAGTCTTTAATCATACCTGTCAACCAAAAATTTTCTGAGTGATAAGGGGGTACTAAAATGTGCTATAGATACAGAGATGCCAACCTTCCAAGATGAGAATAATGAGATTAAAATGTGAATTAGCAAAAAGCATAACAAATTATTTTCACGTTAGAGAAAGTGACTTGTCATTGTTTTAATGCTTTCTCTCAGGAGGAGGTATTTGGTTCATTTGTTTAGTAATTCACATTTTAATCTTACCCTCGGGCATCTTCTGGAACAATTGGCAACTCTGTAACTGTTACCAATTAAAGACTGGGTCTGGACTGGAAAATTCTTGCTTTGATTGAAAGCAAAAAGAAAGCAAAAACATCAGGCAAACAGAAAGTAAAAAGTTTGAAGCAGTGCAGGTCAGACATTAGATATGAAAGCTATGAATATGTAATTGAAAAATCACTTTAGTGATATCATTGAAATATTCATAATTGTTTTATTAATTGTTTGATTTGCTTCAAACTTGTTATCTGTCAATCTGATTTTTCTGCTTTTAATCAAAGCAACATGTTTTTCTGGCGCAGGCCCAGCCTTTAGTATCGATTGATAGAAAATAGTAAACATTTTAGCTAGGCATCTTCATATTAACCCTGCATCAAAATCATTACATAACAGCATGGTTTTAAACATTACAATCATTATGATTTTCCCCCACATCGAAGGTGTATGGACTCCACCACAGAGCAACGCACCTGTAAATCACGTCTCCGATCAGATTGCCCCGCCTCCACCGTCATCGAGGGAGGATGACCGTTTAGTAGCGCCGGTCTGGACTCCGGGCGGTCCACCGGTCCAGAAAGAGTTCAAGTCAGTCAGCAGGCCCAGCAAGAATAGCACCGTCAAACCTCCAGTATGATTATTTTTTCATTTTTAGGCCCCGGTCACATAGGGCCCTGGAAGCAACACGATTCAACACGACTAATTGTTCTGAGGCAGTTAACTGTGAATTAATAAAGAGTCGTGTTGAATCGTGTTGCTTTGGGGGTCCTATGTGATAGGGGCCTTAGGCTAAAGAATATTATTCATTTATACAATGAATGACAATATGAAAAATAGGATCGGTTTGTAATTTCTCTTCTTCAGTGTGAATTTCTAATTCTCAGGGCTAAAAATTATGATTCATTCATACAATGAATTTAACAATTTGAAGAAAATAAATAGGATCAGTTTGTAATTTCTTTTCTTTAGTATGAATTTTCTAATTCTTAGGGCGAAAAAATACGATTCATTTATTCAATGAATAACAATTTGAAAAAAAATGTTGGATCAAGCTGTCAAATTTTCTCTTCAGTATAATTGATTTTTTTTGTCGACACCTTCCATGTGGAAAAATATGACTTTCAAATCATTTTCAGGTTGTTTCTTTACATGTCTTTTAATTAATTCATTATGATTTCATACAAATGAAAAGTGAGGAAAAAGACCCCCAAAATATTAGGTCAGGCCATTTTATTAGTATCTGTCAATGGAGGACAACCAAAAATGTATGTTTCTCCATTTATAAAATTTTCAAGCTGCATGTTTAAAAAAAAAAGAATCCAGCTTTTGGAAAGGTCAAAGTCTGATAATGGCGTAGCTGCCAATTATTACTAATTTTAGTAGTCGTTCATTTTGGCCTCATTTCAGCTATGTGAATGATTAAATTAGACCAATACAGGAAGAATATGAAGCAGTGGAAGAAGAACAAGGGAAGTAAGAAGGTCTTGTATTATGGGTTTTTTATAGCTTAGTTTGATCTGATATTTGGTACGTTACCTATTTTTAGAAGAAATTTGACTATTGATGTAAACATTGTATCGTCTCATATTCTATGAATATTTTCCCCCCAGTCCTTTTCATCATCTTCACCTGCTAGTCATACATGGAGCCCTCCCGGAGGCCAGGGGACCCCCTCCCCCCAGCCTAACACTCCCCATACCCCACAGTACAGCCAACCTCCTCAATTAGAACCTCTTCCAGACCCCTCCCACATACTCTCCCCGAGCTACGTCTCGCCCCAACATGCCCCACCCCCTCCCCAATTCGCCGGCAATGGCCCCACGTCGCCCCACCCTCCCAGCTATGGTGGACAACCCACAAGCCCCATCAGGGGTGGTCCCACATCACCCCACCCTCCTGCCTCCAGCCCAGGGGGACGACCAGTGCCTGCAAGCCCTGCCAGAGGAGTGCCTTACCAGCAGCAGCCGTCAGAGGGGGCGCCGCAGTTTGATGGAATGTCCAATGGCTATGGCTTCATACCAGCCAGTGCTGTGATGTCTGGGTCACCAGGAGCTGTACAATCAGGTGAGATACCTCCCTCTGGTCACAGCAAACGTCACTTATTTTTAAAGCTTGCCTTTAGTTTAGATATGTGACCCAATTCTTTTGTAAAGATTCATAAATCGGCTGCAGGCATGATTTACCGACTTCAATCTTGTAGCAGGCTATCATGGCGATTACTAGAATAATACTCGGCTTTGCTTCACAACGCGAAACCTATCTAAGATGTTAGATCTATGGGGAGCCAAAGTAAAAGATAATGTGCTCTGGAATACAATGAGATTCTAGCGGCTTTGAAAGTCATTTGTTTATAAAATAACAACCATTGCAAAATGCGTAAATGACCTCTTCAGCAGTCCCTAGATTTGACGTTGTTAATAGCGGTCGCGTTGGAAACGAAAAGCCTAGTTATAAAAATGTGTGAAGTGCTATGAGCAGTGCTTGAACCTAGAGATTAAACTGAGCGCTACATTTTGAACAGAATGGACAAAAACAATTTTTGACAAATAAAACAACTTCATTCAGGCATTCACAATAGCTCATTACACATAAAAGAAAGTACACTCACTATTCTTTTGTCTATTCTGGTCATAGTGAATTCTTCAGTAAAATTGCAAGAAGACATATCTTGCAATGCTTTCATACAGCTGTGCAACCTTTGCATTTATATTGCTCAGCATGGAGGAGAATTTCACTGTGAGCAGACGTGGACAAGGGATTTTGGACAAAGTAAACAACTTCATTCAGGGATTCACAATAGATTAATACACATAAAAGAAAGTAACCTATTCATTGTGCAATGTCTGTTTGAAATACTTACGCACAATATAATTTCTACAAATTGTATCTAACTAGTATGAATGCCTGAATGGAGTTGTTTTCTTTCCCCCCCAAATCCTTTGTCCCTTCTATTCACAGCGAAAGAAAATGAAGAGCCATTTTGATGAATCAAATGATAACTATTTCGCCATTTCTTTTGTCAGTAATGCGCATAGAAATAATAGATGATTTAATGGAAATAACTTGTGGTTATTACTGGGTTGCTTGATAATTCTAGTAAACTTAAAACCAGATTTAAATAGCAAAAGCTGTTTTGTTAACACATTTAATGCAACTAATTAGAGTAATTAACCTCCAGTTACAGACAAAATTCTAGGCCAATTAAATGCATAACTCTTTCACCATTATCAGTTTCATGATACAGCATCATTTATGAGGCAAAAAAAAATTGGTTGGATAACCTCAAATGCCATTTCTGAAAAATAGCGTTGGTCGATCGGAAAAAGTTCTGTCCAGGCCATTATCAGAGAGTTGAGGGCCTCCAAACAATTGCGTTATGTTTCTTTTTTTTAGATGTATTTGACATAGGGGAAAATTTAGGAGATCATGAAATTTTTTTTAGAGCATGGCCTGGTCGCTTGCTGCATGTATATTTTATTCACTAACTTAGATTTCATTTCATGAATGATTATATACCATTTCACTAACTGATACAAATGTATACACTTTTCTTGATAATAATTATGTGGTATTTCTTAAACCAGGAAATAATAATTGAACTAAAATACTTGGAATCCAGTTTGAAGGTATTAGTTGTTACGATGTTTGAAAATCTTTTGGGTTGTGAAGAACAACCATTCTGTGACAGGCATGTACACAATATGCGTCAATTAGTGAACTGGTCTTTGAGGATGAAATTTAGGGTTCAGGTAAAAATATTTGTTCTGATTAAAACATGGTAATCCTGAATATCTTGAAGATTGATTTGAAACTGGCAAATATATGAATCAATTATATATGTACATTGTACATTAAAATATTCAAAATGTTCCCAAAATTGCATTGAATTAAAACAAATACACTGTATATTACACAATACAATCTAATATCTTCTCCAACATATTTTCAGTCAGTTTTTGCTTCATCTCTGCACATTTTCATGAAATATAAAATACTATTATGATATGAAATGAATGAAAGTGTTGTAAAGTTGTTAGTTACATCACATTCAATTCCTTGTTGTATAGGAGTCAGTAAATGGTGATATGAATAGTCAATTTCATGATGTTAGTAAGAATGCATTATAATAATAACATGACAATTTTAGATAACTTTAGATTGCTTGATAATCTTATTGTTAATTTGATAGTAAAGATTGCAATGAAGAAGAATGTTAACATTTCTAAATATAAATCATGCTCATAATATCTGTATATTTTAACAAAGTGCACTTGATGATAATGATTATGATGATGATATATCTTTTAACTTCATTAATATCATCTTTTTTCCATCTCTTTCATTTGTGCATCCTTAACCATACTTTCACTCACACCACCGACTTTCATTTGCATTTAAATCGGACTTGATTTTGGTTGTCTGCGGGGGCGTAGATTTGTTGACATGGGGCACACAGGCCGACCCCGCCCCTCTTCCGTCGACCAATGACAATTCAACGATAATCCTCGGTGAGATGTTCAATGTTGGAAATCTGTCTGTGTGCTTTTTACAGCTTAGCAAAGCTTTTTTAAGCAGAGCAATTTGTACAAACTTCTTTGTGCTTTCTGTTTTTTATTTGCACAATCACATTGAAAAAAATTCTTGCAATTTTACCCCTATAGGTAATAGTATCATTTATTTGTGAGAGCCATGATATAGACAAGTTTTTCTTCTCTTTAGCTTTGTTGTTTACAATTATTTTTTTTCTGAAAAAGAAAATTTTGTGCAACCGACCTATTTCTGCAGTGATTTAACAAATTTGTAGATGCCTTCAAAATATTAGAAGTTTTTAAGATTTGATTCACAACTAACATTCACCATGAGCAGAAGGGACAAAGGATTTTGGACAAAGTAAACAACTTCATTCAAGCCTTCACAATTACTAGATACACACAAAAGATAGTTCCTTCCCTCTTATTCTGTGGAAGAACTGCCAAACAGGAGTTGCACTTGTTTGGTAAATGAAACATGGAATTACTTTCTTTTGTGTCCATGAAGCTATATTGTGAAGGCTTGAATGTAGCTGTTTACTTTGTCCCAAATCTGTTGTCCCTTCTGCTTACAGTGATTTGGTCTGAATTAACTGTAAACACATGTGTTTGACTTGTATGAAGATGGTAACTTACAAAAATTTCATTTTCATTTTGCACTCATCAACTTTGTGACCTACCATAGCATTTTCACTTCCCATTAAATCACCCCCATTGAAATCTAATTTTTTGCATTGTTCAGTGGAAACTAGAATGGTCCAATATTGTAATATTTCTATAGATCTTATATTCCTAGTCCCAGTTCTTTTTTATATACCATTTTTTTTTTTAGATATGTATGATAATGTTAAAGTCACTTTTATCTCTTCACTATGGAGATTACTTTAAAAATGTATTATGAATGCATATTTTTTTTTAGAGATGTCATAGCCTAGAATAATATTACAAGTTTGAAATCATTTGCAATTTTCATTTTATTTTTCACTTCATTTTTCATTTACACCATTCATGTTAATTTTTTCTTCTTTTAGAATTGAAAGGTCTTTATATGTTTTTGTAAATGCACAAAATGCAATTTCATTTGTACAACTGTCCATTTAGTAAAGTGTTGATCCTGCATATAAGGGATATAAGGGACTTTAACTTTTCAAATCTCAGAATCAGTCCCCCCCCCCTAAAAAAAAAGAAGAAGAAGAAATGACAGATTTAAGTATAATCTGTGCAGAAAATGGGATATGTGCCGAACCCCCCCCCCCCCCCCCCCCCCCCCCAAGAAAAAAAAATGAATAAAATAATTTCATTTTTTTTTTAATATTCCTCTTGAAACATGGGACACTTTTGATTCTGATTCTGGCGTCAATACTACATGAAATTTGCAAGCCCTAAATGAGTTGACTTGATTTTGAAAAGAAAATCAATGAAGGAAACTTTCCAAATAAAGAATTATAAGTAGAATGTATTTTAGACTGCTTGAAAATATACAATATGTACCACATCTGATTTCAAATCAGACAGAATATTCTTGGTTTATGTCTATTTTTCAATCAAAGAAATACAAAACCTGAATGCGTTCCTTGCATTATTTTGCACATTCAAATCATACATGCCACCCCTCTTAAATATTCGTCAGGTTGAAAACTAGAATTGGAATTTCCAAACAACTGAACCAGAAGAATTATCATGGGAAAAGCATGATAGCAACAGCATTTTGTGAAGTTATAAGTTACTCACTGAATTTATCCCAAATTTATCTTTTGATTTGATTTGATTTGATTTGATTTATTTATTTCCATTTCGCTAACAAACAATATAACAAAAATTAAGTGTGAACAGTTTCGAGTAAACATAAATTGAACAAATTCTCATTATTATTCCAGAAGTTTCCCACAGAAACACTATTCTGTGTTCTTTGAAATATGATTAATATGTTTTGTCGGGATTATTTAACTTTTTTCTTCGCTCCCTGAAAATTTCCTTTGTCAGATCCATCAAATCTTCCACCTGGTGCGCTGTTCCAAAAACAAACAGTAGATGGCGACGTTGTGCACACCGACACCTTCTACCCGGTACAGAACGTGACGAGAAAAACGTCCACTGTAACGAAGCACGAAGCGCCGAACTACGAGGGTATAGGTCCAAGAGACAAAGATGGATTACCCCTTGGTCTTAGACAGGTTTGTAGAGTAATAATAATGATAATACACAACATTTATATAGCGCGGAATACAAAGTGTTTCTAAGAGCTCTGTGCATTATTACCCGGCTATAGCATGGCTACCAATCAACGCTCACTGCATTCAAGGAATATCTTCCTACCGGTACCCATTCACCTCACCTGGGTTGAGTGCAGCACAATGCGGATAAATTTCTTGCTGAAGGAAACTGACGCCATGGTTGGGATTCGAACCTACGACCCTCGGGTTGAAAGGCGAATATTAAATGTTAATACTGAAAACAGTGTAAGGTTGAGTTTACATAAAGTTATAAAAGCCCAAATAAATTTTTTTAAGGATTAAGAAATTAGAGTTTTTTCGGGATGTTTATCATGACATATATATCTTACACACCTTTCAAGACCAGTGCATATTTTTTGCGAACTGGCCCTTATTTAAATTTGAATTTGACCGCTAGACCATATTCGCGCCCTCTCTTGGTAATAACAATATTTTGGTTTTGTTATCGAGCATATGCAAGGATATTTCCGACAAAAGCATAAAAAAGGTATACACAAAGTTGGAATTCTGAAATTTGAGATGTTATTTATCAAGAAAGAAAATATTGATTTAGTCTTGGGGTACCTGGGACTTGCACATTTTAGGTTATACCTTTACCAAAATTCCTTCATTTTTCATGCAATCTTTTGTACAATATATTGATGATACTATATTTAATTTCATATAGATTTGAAGACAAAAGTTAGGGGCAAAAATATTTGCTTTTGCAAAAACTGTATTTGGGCTTTAACCTATGCTGTATTCTGAAATGATGCCAGGTTTAGAGATGCCGACCTTCCAGAATATGCAGAAAAATAGAAATTAGAATGAAACTAAAAAAACAACTGAACCAATTATTTTTCTCCTGAAAAGAGGCAAATGACTCTTGGGTACCCTGCTTTCTTTCATGAGAAAGTATTTGGTTCAGTTGTTTGGTGAGTCACATTTTTTTATCCTCATGCACAAATTGAAAGGGTTTGCATCCCTTGGTAGACTGAGTTCACATAGATATATAAGCTATGCTGTTGAAAATATCAGGATTGTGTTTGACAAAGCTCTTCGTAGAGGTTCGCGCAATTGTACGAACAACTGGAGACGACTGCCTGCACTCGTTGATAATCCATTAAACACTGAATCATATCTGAGAAAGGGTCACCAGTCATGTACAGTGTCGTGGGTACCTCTACGAATAGCTTTATGAAACTGGTCTTGGTAAGATTAACTGAGAATGATTCTGTTGGAACCAAACTTCATTTTGATAAATAATTTTGTGGAAGATCAGGGCCCTTTTTGCCAAACCTTTATTAGTATTTACTTTATCTAACTAATATAAAGAAGTTGTGTAATCTTTTCCATTGGTTTCTGTATTGGCAAGTATTATTATTTGTTGCTAATTTTTAATCAATTTCAATTCAATTTTATTTTAGCATGTGAAAGAAGACAACAGGCACGACTGGTATAAGGAGATGTTCAAGTCTATTCATAAACAAGACAAAGATGAAGGTAACTTACCATGCACCTCCACCTTTCATTCCGTGGCACCCTCTTGCACCCCTCAGTGTCCCCCACACTCCCCAATTGCTGGTCATTTTACCCCCATGGAGATGTTCAAGTTTATTCATGAATCCAAATAAATGACACAAAATGAATTTGGATAATAGTATAATAAAGGAAATGCAACTTTTTAATAAGAACATGAAACTACATAAAGTTAAGATTTATATTTTGATCAATATTGCAACATATAGAAAATATCAATAGAGAGCACTATTTTGTTATTGTGTAACTGTTGATCGAATTGGTGTTTTGACAATTTTATGTAGCTTCTTCAGCTGAAGATGAAGCATTTTTACTTCGAATCATGTTCTAATGAAAAAGTTGTGATTTCTTCAATATACCATTATCTTTTCATAAACATAATGAAGATGGTGATTTGCCATGCACCCCTCCCCTCCCATCTTTTACATCCCTTGCACCCCTAGTGTCCCCATGGTCACCCCTCCACTGTTGGTTCTTTTACCCCATGCACTTGTATTAAAGATCCTCACCACTTCCACTCTTCATTTCACTAGCCATACCTTTTCTGTTTAATTTTTTTTTTTACATATTTCTCATAAATTTGACCAAAGAGATTTAAGGCATTGCTTTACCAAAATTAATTCAAGGGAATAACATTAAAAAAAATAATAATATCTGTGGAATAAGGGGAATAACTCGGAGAGATTTATTTGCAAAAAGAAATAATATTTTTAGAGGATTTTGAGAATGCAACAATTTACTCACAGAACCTTTAATATTTGACAAATATATAATGTTAACAAGGATGTAAAATGTTTCAGACATTACTTCTGAGAGACAACATCAATGATCTCCATCGATAAAGCTATTTCAATTATCCCTGAGAAATGAAATGTCTTTGTTTGGGTCTGAAATACTTAATAATTCTATCACTTTCCTTTATCCAATAAGTGTCAAGCCCTGTCTTGGCCATATGATCCTAAACCTATTTCCCTGCATGAATTCTAAAATTGCACTTTTATTTCATTTAATGTCCTATCCTTTTTTTCCTTTCACCAACCTGAAGCACATTTTAGGGCACAATTATTTCATTATTCTTTTTTTCTTTTCATTTATTTTTGTTACTACCATATTTTATTTATCTTTTATTTTATGGATTAACCGATGAAGGCCCGACAACATTGGTTCACATTCTGTATTCCGATAATGCACCATGCAATTTCTTGAAATGTGGCATGGAATTAAATTATTTGCAGAATAACTTTGCTGCACAAGAGCTTTTATTGTTATTATTTTTTATTCTTGTTGTTGTTGTAGTTTGCACAGTGGATGATCACTGTTCTGGCATTGCATTTTTGTGTGTCAATGCCAGAATTTTTGTTAAATTTGTTAAAAGTTTGTACTGCGAAATATTATTTTATTTTTATATTATTTTTATTATTATTATATTATTTTGCTACTATCATGGATTGAAAATGAATAAGATGGTTCATTGGAGCATGTTTATATTATTTCTATTATTTCTTATTAACAAGCTGTAATTCACAATTTTAGCTGCAAACCAAGGAATAGGAAAACAAATTAAATTGTTTATTTTTAAAATCATTATACAAAGTTGGTGAAAGGGAACCACGTGTACATATATATGATAGCTCAGTATTTAGTGTATTCTTAGGGACAGATATGTTAGATAATTAACCATTATATATTTAGCATAATCATTAAAATTTATATGTACCATGCAAAAAGATAAAAGGGCATTATAAGGCACAATCAAGATATAAAATCCTGTTGAAAGCGTCTCCTTTTAAATGAATAACTTTTGTTGGTTGGGTAACACCAATTCTCTGTTTTACTTAGTAATAGCTATACAATACTAGTATTTCACAAAATATAATTTTAGAACAAAAATATTGTTATAGCCCATTGACAACTGGAATCAGGTAATCTTTATACAAAGCCTATAGGAATCAAATAATTTAAACAGGTTTAAAATGAATTGTTATTATTTTTGACAGGTCATTATTGCAGTTTTTACAATACCCAATCCCTCTACCAGTTGATAGAATACACTATTACCCATCCCCTTGATAGATTCCACTACCCCCGTCTGACTGGATAGAATATACTATCCATTTCCATCTAGATAGATTATACTATCAACATACGTCATTGATTGTATATATCCTCCCCATTTCCTTTCATACATTCTATTTTCTCCAGATGATAGTGACGGTTTTTCACCTGCACACAATATAGAAGGTTAAAATATTATTATTTTTTGTCATCTTAGCTTACCATAGTCCATCAGCTTCATTATCATGCCCATGTGATCTAACACAAGCAGCTTTCCATAATTTCGTTGACAATCCATTTCGTCTTATTCATCCAATTGATAGTTAAGTTTATGTTAATATTAAAAACTCGATATTTTGAGTATTGTCTTTATGTTCTGAAAATTGTCCAAAATGTTGTTTGTACCTGTATTTAATTAGGTGTATGAGCATTTAAAATTAAATTACAATGTTAATATAACAAAGATATGTTAGGCGAGTTTAATCATTAGGGATTCAGAATCGTTTTCCAAAACCAACTCTAGCTTGGATTGTTTTTGCAATCATGATGACATTGATTATTGTCCCAAAACAAAATTACCCCTCAATAATTTTGATGAAGCCCATCAGAGAATCTTGGCAATAATTTTCCACATCTTTCACAGTTTATTTGGATTTGATTTTCACAATTACTTTTTAAAAGTTTTCATACTTTGACCACATATTTTGAGTGAAATGATGAAATTCAAGACTCGATTTGTAATATGATGGAAATTTTCTTGATATATAATGAAATATTTCTCACATAATTCTAATTAGACTGTGTATATTTCCATTTTAGAGAAAAAAAATATTTCCTCCGCATGTCCCCCAAAACTCTATTACATTGTCCGCTATGAAATCAGAATTTGACCACATCCAATTTTTCCATTTTCTTTTTCACTTTATGCTCACCTTACATACGGAACACACAATAAAATATTTACTCAAACATTTTTTCCATTTTCTTTTTCACTTTATGCTCACCTTAAATATGGAACACAAAAAAATATTTGCTCAAAACATTTTTTCCATTTTCTTTTTCACTTTATGCTCACCTTACATATGGAACACAAAAATATTTACTCATAACATTTTTCCATTTTCTTTTTCACTTGAAAACACACAATAAAAAATATTCACTCAAACATTTGACATACACCAAACAGAGCCTCTTTATAGACCATACCATAGAACATATCCCCATGAAATAGAAAATGTGCAAAAGGGTAAGTTCATTATTCTATCGAGTGCTCTTTCTCTGACAAAAGGTAATAACTCCATTCTTGTGCAGTAAAGTTAGATTGGCTGGAAGAAGGCAGCATTAGAGAAAAAGATTCGAAAAAAAATCTTTTGATTAACATTCAAGCTAATAATCAACTAGATTTTTGTATTTAGTAAACGAAAGAAGATTCTACAAAAGATATTTACTTAATTTACTTAATGTGAGTGGTCTTTTTCAGGACCACTCACATTTGCAAGAAAGATAACACGTTGTACAGTGAAGCATTATTCTCAAGATTCTAAACCATACACAAGGTTGAAGACTGTGAAAGTACATGGTAAGGAATTGTTTATGTCAATAATTGATTATTAAATCTTCGTCACTCTAATAAATATGTATGTTTGTGTATACAAGAATGGACGTAATTTGTTATAGCGATCAGAATTTTTTTGCAGTTCAGATTTACACATGACAATTTTTAAGAAATTGATTTTAAAGAAATTGACTGCAATGAATCTTGAAGATTTGAAATAAATGTAGATGCCTTCTTTCAGCTAATCAGCTTAGTTCTAATTATGGAGTAAAGTCCTTTTGCCAGGCATCCAAACCCCTTGTCTTGATCAATACTACACACTGTGAAATCAAATGATGAATAAATTGGACAAAATCAACTACTTTGCATTCAAGCCTTCACAATGACTTTTGCACACAAAAGAAAGGAGCTTTCGATTTAATCCATCAAATGTGTTTGGCATGTGTTCTGCATTTCTTTGTAGAATAAATGAGAAGGTAATTTCTTTTGTGCTCAAGAGCAATTGTGAAATCTCGAATGAGAAGTTGTCAATTTTGTCCAGTTTCTTTGTTCTTTGGTTTCATAGTGACAGCTTGCTTTCCTATGCATCTTGGGATGTAGTAGGAGTGGACTATAGATCAAATCTAGCTTCAACAAGATATAACAACTTTAAATGAAAATAGATAAAGCTACATGTAAATAACGGTTAAAAGCAGGAATATTTTTATAAAAAAAAGAGAGTATAATTTAGTATATTATTGCCAGTAAAATTGGGGCTCCCCCTCTTCCTTTCTATTAATTTTCCTTCTCAACCATCATCATCGTCTTCTTCTTCTTCTTTTCATCTCTCTTTTATTCATCTACTGATTTCTCATGTTCTATTTGTTCTCCTTCTTTTCATCTTTCCCTGATTCTCCTCCCTTTCTTTCGTTTGTAATTCTTTGTCGGCTTCATGGAATCTTTCTTCTTCTTCTTCTTCTTCTTCTTCTTCTTCTTCATCTTCTTCTTCATCTTCTTCTTCATCTTCTTCTTCTTCTTCTTCTTTTTCTTCTTCATCTCCACTATCTTCTTCTTTTACCCTCTTCTCTTAACAACTCTCCTTTACATTCTACTTTCATTCTACATTCTACTAACTATAAATTTTAAGTTCTTTTTTCTTTTATAGTCCATACTTTTCCAATTACTTTGTCATTTTCCTCTTTCCCCTTTGTCCCTGTAATTAATTCCTTGCAAATCCTTCTTTAAGGACTCAGTTTCTAATGCTGATATAAAATGGGATATGGAATTTTTTTTATACACAAACCATGTACAAGCTACAATATTTCAAAAAATAATTATCTTAGTGACTTGGTTTTGAATGGTTTTTACAATGTAGGTGTAAAGGAAGAAAATTTATACTAATAGGAATGTATAATGATTTTGAGTTGTGTCTGTTAGTTTGTTTGTGGTCTTTGTGTATTATGTGCATTCATTTTGTTTGTTTTGCCTTAAAAAAAAGTACCCTTGCCCCCTTAAAAAGCTTTAATAATTATCTTGAATTTTAATAATGCAATACATGTGCTTCAATGCAAATTTCCCCATTTAAAAAAAAAATACATATTGAGAAATTAATTTGTTTTGTGTCTGTTTGCAGTTCCTTTAAATTTGTTTAATGTTTAGTGAATGCAAAGTCTTAACAATGATATGAATTGGCCATCTTTTGTGTGCTTGCCTTTCACGAAAAAAGCTAGATACTTCATTCCTTCAATTTTTGCAAACCTTTTTTTCATCAAGTATGCATACATTTGCTTTATTCTGTTTTTAACCAAATTGTGATACCCAATAAAATAGGAACACACATCATTCATTGCTCTGGATACTCTGGAAACAAAAATCTCAAATCAATTACTTGTATATCCAAATCTTTATTAGTGTGTTCAATCTTTATTTTTTTAAATCTTATCTTGAAAACAACAAATTTTCTTTGGAAAAAGACAGTCAACAATAAACACAATATAATCTATTTCCAAAAAATTAAGTCAAATGCCAATTCAATGCTCCTTTGTAATGCTATTCAAATCTGAACCAGCTTGTTACAGTTCTGTTCGCACAGTTCAATACACGGCGTACTGCTCTTTTATACATGACTGACTTTATTTTGCGGAAATAGTTTATATTGTGTTAATGAAAATTGCTTCACCACCCACCACATTTGTCCAAGTTTTGAAAGCCAGTTTTTTCAGGTATTATATTATAAGTAATGCCACATTTGTTGGTGGTTCCAGAATACTTTATTAATAATTATAATGATAATGATAATAATAATAATAATAATAATAGTAATAATAATAATTATAATTATAATAATAATGATAATAATAATAATAATAATAATAATAATAATACACAACATTTATATAGCACTTAATACTAAGTGTTTCTAAGTGCTCTGTACATTATTACCGGGCTATAGCATGGCTACCATTTGCCACTATCTGCATTCAAGGAATTTCTTGTTTAAGGAAATCAATGCCATTGGTATACAAAGGTTTAGGTGGCAAACCAATCTACTGTAATACAATTAGCTTCCCACCGGAAGAATTGTATTACAATTTTAAAGAATTCCAGTGCCACCAACAGTACTCTATACCAAGTTATGGATCACTTTTCAATTATACACTTCTTCAAAATGGTCACACATTTTAGGATTGTTCTTGAGCAAGAATCATTATTCAATGAATGAAAATATGTTCATTTGTGAAATTGATTCCAATGTGTCTGAAATTTAGCAAATTCATTAAGATATATGCATGCTTAAATATTTGCTTTTACATTATAAATTGGTGGCTTACTTCAATGGTTATACCACTTCTTTAATGCTTTTAGCCCTTCACTTATCCACTTACCCCTCTCCTTTTACGCTTTTATCCCCATTTTATGCTTTTATCCATTTCCTTTGTGTAGAAGACTACAGCTCTGATAGTGTATTTATGAGTGAGAATGAAGTAGCGCATGCACAAGGTGAGATGAAAATTAATCTCGAAAGCAGCGTTCCTACGATGGCGAGTTAGAGTGGTGAGCTGCGCACGAGCTGAGCGAGTCGCCTCAAGAGGGCACTCATGATATTAAAGTCACATGAAACTTGTAATGCAGTCAGAGAACACTAGATGTTGCCTCGTTAGATTAAAAAATTTACAAATTTTGTGCGAGTTCAGGTGGGATTGTAGCGAGTTAGAGCTTGCAGATGTAGTGTACAAGTCTCCAATCCAACTTGCCAAAATGGGAATGCTGCTTTAATGCTCTTAATAATCACAGTGAGCATAAGACACAATGATACTGGACAAAGTAAACAACTCTAATTCAATTCTTTACAATAGATCGAGAACACAAACAGAACTTCCCTTTCCTCTTATTCCGCAGTGAAATGTGAGAGATGGGTTACATTACAACTGTTTATAGAATAGACAAGGTGTTTTCTGCGTGTGAAAGGTATTGTAAAGCCTTGCATTGGAGTTGTTTACATTGTCCAGGGCGGTGTTTCACTGAGATGAGAAAGACTTTACGCAAGACTTTACTTTCAACTGGTATCAGTTCTTGTGCTGAATACACGTAATGCTATTTATCATTTATCATGAGAACTAATTCCAGTCAAACTTCAAGTCGTGCGTAAAGTCTTTCTTATCTTGGTGAAACACTGCCCAGTTTCTTTGTCCATTCTGCTCACAGTGAGTTTTATGCCCAGTGTACATTTGCTTTGGTCTTATCATACTTATCCAGGGATATTCTTTTTTACATAATCATATAGCATGATATTTCCTTGCACAATTTAATCTACAGGTGTTTGGTTTAGCTTTCTTTGATGTAATGTTGCATGCCTGTTTAGCTATCTTTATAAGGCATGATCTTTATGTACTGAGCTGATTATTTATTCTTTTGTTTTATACATGCATTTGTAAATGTTGGTAAATACATCACATAATCTATTGAAATATATTCCATTTTCTAGTTAACATGAATATGCTGATTGCCCTTATTAATATTTATATCAGGATTAGTTTTTATAAATTGGTTTATATAACTACCTTGGATGAATCAAAATGATACATATTATAATTTGCGCGTAAGTTGATTAAGATTGATTGTTTAAATTTTCTTAAATATGTATGATAAAATGTACAATATGTCAAGAATATTATGTATGTTTCCAAATTTTGATGAATTAGGCAAAGAATATCCCCAAATTTTTTTTTTCAGCTTTTCATACTGGTGCTGAGTTAGAAATAAATTGACACTTTAAGTGATTGTTTTAGCCAAACAATACTGAAATATGTCTCTCAAGGTTGAAAACATCTTAATTCATTGTGTTTTCTACTTCACTTTCACAGATGGATGGAAGACTGCTTCAGAAAACAGGTGAGACAAGTTTCTTGGTTATTGATCTCTAGAAGTGTCATGGTTTAGTGGTTTAGTAATCAGAGGGACGTTGGTTCAAACCCCACCTATGACATTAATTTCTGTTCAGAAGAAATTCATACACAATGTGCTGCACATTACCCAGGTGCCATTGGTTACCGGGAGGAAGCCACATGAACAGTAACTAGAATGCCCTGCTGAAATGCTCCTAGGAATGGGCATCCATGAGACCTGGACAAGACACAGAAATGAGATTCGATAGTTTTGTATTCCTTCAGCAATTTGTGCTTATATTATTGAAAGATGTTACAAGGGATTAAAATTTATAGGGAATGAGAGAAATGCTCTCCTAAACCTCCCCTTAAGTGCTTTATGGGGGTGATGTTCAAAAGTTGCAATTGATCGTAAGTTACAGTTGATCGGAATGTGCTAATCAAAGTAATCATTTCATGCATGTCTTGTTAGAATTGCATATTATGCGCAAATGAGAATGTGCAACTGATTTGCAATCAACTGCAACTTTTGAACAACAGCCTCTAAGTGATTTATAGACCCCTTTGCAATCTTACTTCAGAGAAACCCAATTTAGCTCCCTAAAACTCTTCTTGAGAGCCTTCATGAGAGCTATTCATGGCCCATTGCCAGATTTTCAACAGATTACATGTATCTTACCAATTTTAAAGATATATTCTGGTATTTGTTAAAAAAATAAAATAAATGTTCACAAAACCGCACAAAATGTGAGAAGAATGTTCAGAACTATGAATAGATAATATGTGCCAAAGTGTTATGCAAGAAAATGTATAATGGCAGAGAAATGTGCAAATAAAGGGTCAAAATTGGGCCATGTCGGGCCGACAGATTTTATACCAGTCCCACGCGCTGCTTCCTGTGTTTTCTGCAGTGGACAGAGCACGTGGAGAATGATATAATTTCGCTTTTAACCGGTTTGAGGTTATCATATTAGTTTTCCCTTGTCTACACAAGTCACGTTGTGCTTTGTTTGTAACATAAGATTATTTTAATCATTCATTTTTCCAAATTAAAGTTCTTTGCAAGTACTCGATATTAGCTTTAATGTTTTAAAAGGAATTCTGAGCCCAAGAGAATTTTAAAGAACACACCAAATTAGTGTGTACAATGCCATTGAATAACAGATATACGTATTCTGCTAATATATTTTGTTAACGCATCGACATACGTTTAGGTTTATTCTGTTGATTTATTTGCTAGAGATTGTTTCACAAACAAATTTATTATGATCCAGGAGTTTAACAGATTGTTTTGCCAATTTTGATATTTTCACAGGGATTCAGAGCCTGAGAGAGTTGTGAAGAACACACCAAAGTATCGTGTACAACCAGGAAGAATAACAGACTTTGTGCCAGGAAAGTCTGCCCTTGCAGCTCATGAAAAAGTAAGTTTAAAATATATCAGTTTGGATGCTAATTTTTTTACCAATTTTTTTAATGGAAGGCTTTCTGTATAATATTTATCCACTGACATAGCAACGCACCTTACTCATTGTGTAACCTATATAAAAGTTCCTTTGTTCCGCTTTGGAAATTCCCATTTCATGTAGGGACATCATATCGTACAGCTGAGCTCTAATTTCAGATTAATTTGTAGAAAGAGAAGGGTGGAAAAGGACCCTGGAAGACCAACTTTCCCCCTGAAAATATTTATGTTGAAGTATTCTTTTTCCACCAAATTTTGAGTAATTTTGTTAAGCTGTTCAATTGGAAAGTGATTTGGAATATTATTTGAAAGGTGAAATGTCCATTCAAGAGGAGGGCAGAGCTTTTAGCTGTCACAAAAAAAACTAAGAAGATAAAATTGTCAAAAAATGAGGTTATTGGTTGAAAGATTATTTTTCTTTGTTTTCTTTAAAAGCAAACATTGTCATTGTTATTGCATTATTTGTAGTTTAGGATCCGTATTTACAATGCCATGATTTAAAAAACTTTATTTGAAACTCTATAAATGATGAATTACACTTTTTATGTAAAGCATTTTAGATGGCAAACATTTTCATGATTCTCATTCCGAATTGTTTTACAGGCCCAGTCCAAGCGTGATGGTCCAATTTATAATGAAGGGTAAGATTTATCAAACATTTTATTTTCCATGAGGCCTAAAATAATATACTATTTTCTTATCACCAGTACATCATCTTGCCGAAGCATTATGGCCAAGTGGTATCAGAAGGAGCAAATTCGAGAGTGCTTTTCCAATCTCTTTTTCTCCATGAAGTTATTCCCCCGAATCCAAATGTCTTGAAATAAAAATAATTTATGAGAAGCAATGAAACAAACTTGTCATGAAGCTTAAACAAGTTTGGCAGCCTTTTGTTAATTTGGAAATGAAATAAAGCTTGGATTTCACAGATGAATTGGATGTAAATGATATGTTCATTTTCCAATATTCATTTTATTTCTATTTAAGCAAATTTCTATTCTCAAACAATTTGTGATATGAAACATTATTTACAGAAATTAGATTTATTATTATCTCTTTAGAATTTAAAACAAGGATTCCGATCTCATATAAAAGGCAAAACATTTTCTCTTGGGCAATCATTTTTTTTTCAGGTAAGACAATCTTTAACACCCCATTTGCTGTACTTATTTTCATTCAAGTCAACTTAAACAAATCAAAACATTTGCGATCAAAATATGATTTGATTTATTTTCCCATTTCAATATAATTTTCACAACTTGAACATAAAATTATTATGATTTGGAAACAGAAACAATAACATTTACATAATAATAAGCATACATTAAAAACATTATTCATGGTCACTTCTTTCCCATTCTAGGCGACGAGGCTCTGGACCCGGTTCAGGCTACGCTTCTGACGAGGAAGCACGTAAAGCGTATCACAACTTCGTCAAGTCTGGTGAGCTGCCCAGTATGTCCGGTCTTGCCTTTGGTGCTCCGCCTGCCCGTAGAGGTAAGAAAATGCCCCCATTCTTTTCTCCCCATTACCCCTCCCCCTCTTTTTCTCTTGGAGATGCCATCCGTTCGGGACTGTGCATGAGGTGTACATGTATTTTTATGTAAATTTAGGGCTCAAAATATGAATGATAATGGCCATAATCAGTTGTTGTTGTTTTTATTTTTTTATATATATAATTGATAACAAATTAAAATACAAACACAAAATCAATATACAAAATTAAATGAGAAAGAAAATAATCAAAATAAATCATAATACATATTAATGAACTAATAATAGTTGTGGCTGGAAGCTCTACTCAGAACGACTTGCAAAGTCCATCTGGTCTTCCTAGAGGTCCAGCCATTCATTTGGGATGAAATCCTTGAATTTATATGAAAATTCATCTCCTGCATATTCCAGAACAGTTGGTGTCTCTGCCTGTAGCTGAGAATAAGACGAGTGTAGGTTAATGTCATGAGTGAGTCAAAAAGAAGTGTAAATGAAAACAACATTTTAGAGTGAGAAAGGACCAAAGTGTGTAAGTCTTGCCAGCTCTGAAGTATGGTACTGCTCAATGATTGGGGGTTTTGTAATCTTTGAAAGCTTTAATCTGTGGGGGTGAATGTGGAATGAGTTCTGATTTATGTTATGATGAATTTACGCTGCGGATCTGGGCAAGTGGTGTTGGTTGCTACAGCTTGAAACGCTATTTATGTATTCACTTTAGCAGTAACACTTTACTGATATCTATAAACCCAGTTTGACCCATATTTGCTACGATGCAAATCCCTTCAACATCAACTTATTTAATGCATTTTTATAATGAATCCTTTACAAAAACCTAGCCATGTGAAGTCTCGTATTAGTTTTCAGGGTGGAATTACTAAAACAAATATGAAAAAGGACGTTAAGAAACTGTTGCCAATTGGAGGAAATCAAAATCAGTGTGTCAGAGTGATTCCGTTGTGTCTCCCCATAGAGCATGCTAGATACATGTCAGCATGAAGGTGCTTGAAATGGTGTTTTGTCTTGCCAGATTTTCTTCTCCTAGGCTTGCTAATTGTCCTTTTGAAATCATGAATGTTTTTATTTCTACATACAATTCATGGTCGTATAATTCACGAAAATGAAACCCTAGAAAAAAATTCAGTTTATGCAATAAATATTGTACATGTGAAAAACAATACATATTTTTGTTGTTCATGGATACACTTTAATCACCAAAATTTGGAAGAGGTAACAAGAAAATTGATGGAAACAAATGTAATCAGTGTTTTGTGTTAGAGCTATTTTATGTGTTTAGCAATAATTACTCTCTGTGTTTTGGTTATTCCTAAAGACATAAAATGGCTCTATGTGTTTTTAGGAACATGAATTTAAAAGAATTGTTTGCTAATCTGAACATTTGTGACATTATTCTGCAGGTTCATTGTTTACAAAATTGTTTTGCGTAGAAGCAGCTAAAACTTGTTTTGGGCCAACAAATCTATTGTGAATGTTAACCATTGAAAATTTTTGTGGATGAATGAACCTGTTTGAGTATGGACATTCAGAATATTGAACTTTTTTTAATGAACAAACCTCCAGAGTGATAGAACAATAAACCTTGTGAATAATGATCTATGTCCATTGTTTAAGAACTACATTGTAAATGTATATGTTGTAACATTTCTAGGAGGTTTTATTTTATTCAAGACATACAATTTATGTTTTACATAAATAGTGCTTTTCAATACATAGATAGCAGTGGTATACATTCTGCAGATAGTACTTTCTTTATTATGATGGATATTTGTTCTTTACTATTGTGCTTTAATATACATCTCATCATAATAACATTTAACCTGATCTTTAGGAATTGTTAGCATATATCATAATATGCACTGCCTAGTATCTCATTCTTCTGGCACTTCTATTTAGGGACCTTGATAAAAAAAAATCTTTGGTCAGAATCATGCTTGAAATTTATTGGATTCCATACATGGAATTCCTGCATGGTAATATTGTGTAAAATGCAGTTTTTTGTGCAAAGCACAAGACATAATTGAAATAGATTTTCCACTTGTTTTCACAAGATTCTGGGCAGAAGGTTTTTTTTTCAATGTCTCTTATCTCAATTTAGAAAAATCTAACCCAATAATTTTAGAAATAACCCAAGTATCTAGAACAGGCTTTTTTCACCCATAGCAATTGATATATGTGTTCTTGATGATGTTTCATTTTTCTTTGACATTTTCCAAAAGGGTTTTTAAATTCTGTGAATATGATAATGTTAGCAAAGAGGAAACAGGCTACAGTCATTTCCAAGTACATGAATGAAGATAAAGAAAGTTTTTTGCTGTCCATATTGCTTTTTCAAAATCTCAATTCATGTGTAAAACTGACAATTTCCATTCAATTTCCATTTCAGCAACTTATATCAATGATTTATATTATTTTTTCATCAAATTTGCAATTTACAGTAACATTTGTTATATTTACATTTTCTCGAAAGGATGGATAAATAAAAATGTAAGAAGCTGTTGCCAATTCCAGAAATATTTGATTTGATATATTCATTTAAGTCAAAGAGATATGAATTTAAAAAAAAAACATGAATAAAAAAAAATGCAATACTAAAAATTTTTACACAATAAACCCATGAAAGAATTGGATCCTGAGCAGATCATTGGAGCTCTTGATATCATGAGAGAATTTTCTGTCATTTGATTTCATGATTTTAATCCTATTAGGTGATATGATACATTTTATATTTATTTTTAACTTTGAAAATATTCAATTGTAAATACTAAATCTTTTCAGGAAATCATGTTTGGGGAAAATAAAATAAAACATTGAACTGGCTATGGGTCTCACTATCATCGCATTATAACCTCACCAATAACCCTAACATATCTTTTACCACTTTTCTCACTCTCACACATGCAGCCATGGATATTTCTTTTCCTACTAACAGCTTTTCAAAACCTCGAATGCATGTGGTAGGCAACCAGAGATTGTTAGACCACAGTGTGTCAAATCCCCCCAATCCCATACATTGTCCTTCTGCTTCTGTCAAAGGGTGTCTAAGTCATGAAGGTACCCAGATGAACACTGATAGCGTTGGCAGTGGTGACAATGTACCGTTATGCTTACATTCATCTTCGGATCATGTACAAGTTGTTTGCCATAGCACAACAGGATTGCAGAAAGAAAAACTTGTGGCTGGGTTCGCAAGAAATGATGAAGCTTTTGGAAATGTCAATGAGATAATTAAAATGATTGCTGTGATTTTGGACAGAGACATACAGAATCCTGAAACTGATTTGAAATCTGCAAAGGATTTGTGGAAGCGATGTGCCTCGGATGAATCCATGGTGATCATACCTCCTGCTGTGTTTAGAAAATCCCGTCTTGATATTGGAGGAAGCCCTCTTCCTCATCCGATGCAAGCTTCCCAGGAGAAAGATTCGGAAGATGAAGAATCTTTCTCAAAAGGATCATCAAGACCAAGTCGGATACAGTACCGTATCAACAGCAGCAGAGAGAAGGTCAAGCACAAGAGATCATCCTCAGCGCCCAAGTGTCTCGGAGGCGTCGATGCAGACAAGCAGGGTAGGACACCTGTCAGGCCTGCATCTTCACTGGGATCTGGCGCTGGAGTTGTCCGGTCTCCTGCTGCTGACCAGCAGTCCTACCACAAGTACGCCACTGGTCTTCAACGAGCATCGCAGCAGTCTCAGAGCTATCAGGATCTAATTAACTTCTACTCCAATTTGAACAAGGATGATGAGAGTAAAAAGAACAATTCTCCTGGAACCATGGAAGATAAGTATCTCCCAAGTAGTGACCAACTAGAGAAGTTCTACAGCACGCTTCATCTCTACATGGAGATGGAAATGGCTGCAGAGCACGGTCAGACGTTTGTCAATGAGAATTTCGAAGAGCTGCGCTGGTCTGCGGACAAGGAGAAGGATTTCAAAAAGAGGGAGATGAACCTAGATGAGTTACACAGTTTCTACTCCAAGTTGCACTGTGGTTTGAATGTGGACAAGGAGAGCAAGAAGAAGCTGGAGGTCTTGAAGAAGAAGGTTTCCGAAGACAAGATGAAGCAGGTGTCCAGGAAAGACAAGGATGTTGGTGAACTGCATGAGATTTATGAAGGTATCGCCAGCGGCAGGAGCTCACCTGTCTCAACCTCCAAAAGCCAACTTCGGAAAACTGTCTCATTGCCTGCGACGCCTGTCAGGCATCGGACACCTGTCTCATGGGAAGATGAGGACGTCGTTGAACACCATGAAAGGCCATCCAACCCAGAGCCACCAACGGATCAAGAAAATCTTCTCATGGCTGGCAAGAAACTTTCAGCTGACGCAGAAATGGACATTGTGCCAACAAAAGCGGATACCACTGCTGCATAGCGTCCACAGTTCACCAGATTCCTGAGTGAGCCTAACTGGAGGACAAAGCTCGCAGATAAGTACAATCAGTCAATATTTGAAGAAGATCTGTTGCTTATGCCTGCCTTGATGAATGATATGAACCAATGGAACCAGTTTTCTTCTAGTGAGAATGCGAAGCTACAGGATAAAGATTCCGGACAACCTATTTCAAAGGCTACTGGTGTCAAGCAAGACCAGTCAGAAATAAAGTGTGAGTTTGTATCACCTGCTGAAGTGGAGCTGTCTCATTCTCCTTGGAGTGATGGTGTCTCTCCCATTCCAGACCCAAGCAGCACGGTGGGGCAGAGAGATAAGCATCACGGAAGCAAAAAGCCAAAGGGCTCGGATGCTACGGATGCAGGAAAGTCCAGCAAAAGGATTTACCGCAAGTCAAGTTCCTTTGAGCAAGATCCAAGTCCTCTGATGCTGAGATCCAAGATACTGAACACAGCAGAAGTGAAGCCTTTCCAGTGGTCTGAAGATCAGTCAGACACATCTAGTGCCACTTTACCAAACTTCAGCAGCAGTCCAGACCCACGATCTTCTTCACCCAGTTCCTACACCAGTGACTCCAGGGATCGCAGAGACTTCAATCCAAGACCTCGACCTTTCAGCAGTTCATCAGCAATGGGTTCTGATCTTGTAGCCCCCACAACTGCTTTATCAGAATCATCCTCCCCCTCCCCTGCTGTCATGTTTAAAGATTCCCCAACCCCTGCAACAGAGAATGTTGACTCTCCAGATCATCCAAGACTTTCCATTAGCCTGGGTAGAGAGAATTTGAATCTACCAGTCAGGTCTTTGAGTGTGCCTGCAGATACTCCTTCGGTCGTTGTGCACACTCCAAGTTCTGAGGAAGATGAGTGGCTAGAGACCTTTGACAAGGTGAAGGATTCCTGGGAGGAGTCAATAACAGCCTTTGAGGCCAGGAAGCAGGACAAGGAAAATGACAATGGCAGCAGCCAGGCTGAAGGTTCTGTTTACAGCATTGGCAATGGTGAAGGCGCTCAGACATCAGATCTCAGTCACTGGAACATGGATGATGATCTGTTGACTCGCTCTCTGCCTAGGAATTTCAAGATGAGTTACGAGAAGGGTCGTGCTAAGATGATGAGGCAGGATGCAAAGGTAAAAGCTGATCATGGATCATGGGAAGTGTACACGGAACCCCAGGAGGATGAACTCTACCGGACAACACCAACCACCTCTAGACCCCTCGATGGAACAAAACCTTTTGAGACTGCAATCAAGATTCCCAGGAAGTTGACAAAAGCAAAGCATGTCGAGGAGACAGTGACCCCGGAGGTTCAAAAAGGGGTGACAAAAGAAAAGAGTGTTCAAGAATCTCTAAGACTTTTGACACAGTTGGATCCAGAGCCAGATGTTCTGGGTGACTTCTCAAATGGGAATAGCAAACGAAACCAACCAAATGTCTCAGATCAAACCCAGTCACTACAGACATCTGATCTCCATCATCCTATAGGTCAGTCTTCTGAAGTGATGAAAAGCAACACCTTGCCACGCCAGTCGAAAGATCATGATGCAATTCAAAATCGAAGAGAAGAAATGCTCTGGAGAAGTCATGCTGAGAAAGGACCACCTCCGCCGTACAACCCTAGTTGGGCCAGAAAACAGAGTCAGTCACCCAGTTTTTCACGTGGACCCGGACAGCAGAGGATGTCTATCAGATCACACGGACCTGTGAAAGAAGAACTCAGAGAGTGGGTACATGCTACCAAGAGGAGTTCTCAAAGAAGAACAGGTCCTGCGAAGCTACAAAACCAGAATGTTCAGCGAAAGGTCCAAAAGTACAAGGAAACTGCGGGAAACTTCTCCCAGCCTCCTCACCAGCAAGGCATCCGTCGGAGTCAGTCACTGACAGCAAAGGGCTCCTTGCTTGGAAATCCCATGAGGAGTGCGCAATCATCTGATCAGGTGGACAGTTCAGGACTGTTGTCACAAGCAGTTGCAGGAGATGAAAGGAATCTTGGATGGAGAGGAAGCCAGCCAATGGAACAAGTGCCTAACCTAACAAGCAGTAAGTTGTCAAGTGACATGCAGCAGCCAGCTCGCAGAAACACAATGCCAACTCGGGAAAGACCCATGGGGCACGTTCACCAAAAGATGCCAGACAGAGGAAGAACAGACACAGGTCAAGTTCCTATCATGAACAAAAATTGGCGAAATGATACCAGGTTCACAGAGCAACGTCCTTTCTCGCAATCCTCGAGGACTGTAAGTAATCAAGAACTTTACACTCCACAAAAGACACATGGGCTTGGCTCAAAGAATACCCTAAAAGAACATGTTCCCAAGGTAGATTCTAATACTGAGCCAAGCAGGGATTCCTGGTCCATATCAGGACAATCTTCACCATCCTTCTCAATCACGGACAGTGATCAACTTCCCCTTGGCAAAGCCACCAAACGAACAAATTGGCAGTTTTCAGAAGCTACTGGACCACACGGTTACATTCCTGATCCCTACACAGAGAGTACCTCTCAAAGCCAGGACTCTCAGTCTCGCCCTTCCTTCGGATTTGCAAGAAGCCGGCAATTGCCATCGCTTCACGCCAGCAGAGAGAGCACAGCAACCAGCCTCTCGCCATCCTTGCCACGCACATCGCCTCAAGAATGCAGCAGGGGCTACGTAGTAGATGATGATACTGGTGAGGCCTACTATCGGTCATCGTCTTGCAGTGCACTCTCTCCGATGACTGATGCCTTTGATGATGATCCTTACGACGACCCTTATCTATACCCAGGTATCTCTTTGCACTGTAGTTTGCGCTTTCTTTCTCTCACTGGATGGCGGTAGAACTTGTGGAGTGTGTGCTCTTTGGTTTTATCAACTTCTGTTTGGATTGCGTTTTTCATTAGCCCTACCCTCTCATAAATGTTTTCTTCGCCCCCAAGAACAAAGCCCAAAGGAATACTGTGGTATTTTTCTGGATGAGAATAGCCCAGTCAGTGGAGAATACTTGTGTTAAATGCCGTAGAATCATCAAGTCCAAAGACGACCTCCATCTTCTTACAGCCACAGATTTATCCAAAGTCAGATCATCTCATTACCCAAATTTGCAGATCCTCTTGCACTTACAAAAATCCATATACAGAAGTTGATTTCTCCTTTTATTTCCACCTGTCAACGTTTTTCCCTCATTCGTGCATGACGTTCCTCATTCAGTTGATGTGAAATGGGGAAAATGGGCGTTGGTAGAAAAAAAAGTCACAGCATTTTAGCAACACACCTCAATGTTGACTTTAAGTTCCACACTATATTCATTCTTGCTTGATGTAAAAATGCTGCAAACTCTTAAAGGATTTTTCAAAATATTTTTTCTTGTGAATATTCCTCCACCTTTTATGTTGTTATTTTGACTCTGTACTGTTGGCTTATCTCTGGCCTATTTTGTTCACTAAACACTACAAGTATTCTTGCTCAATGTCAAATTGTACATGCCTTTATTCTTTTGTAAAGATTTTCTTTTATCCACTCTGATTGAGCTGCTCATACACCGTTTCATTCCAATCTCTGTCTCTACATGTATATGTGGTCTTATACATCCAAAAAACCTGAGGTGCTTATTTTAGCACCAAAAGAGTGAACACATTGCTAGTTTGAATGCACTTAAAGAGCAAATAGCATATTATGTGGATTGAAAAAAAACCACAACTAAAAGTGGTCTTTGAGGGTCAGCTCACTTAGGACTTAAGTGTAGTTCCTGTAAGAGCTCTTCCGGTGCTAAAATTCACACTTCAGTTTTTTAAGTGTAATCTCAACTGGTAATATCCTTGTTTTCTCTGTTCATTATCTTGTAGAACATGCCTAATTATCATATAAAGTGGTAGACGTTGTAAATGTAGCACAGCTCTACTCTCAAAATTTAATGTGGATTATCATTCACTATCTTCTGAAAATATTTGTTAATATTTCTGATGTACAAATGATTTTCATTCCTGATTATACGTTTAATGATATTTTTCATGGTCTAAAATGAAAATTGTTTGTAAATTATATTTTTCCATGGTATTTTTTACTGTTATTTCATTGCTTAGGTGTATCGGATTTTGTAGAAAAGCAGTTTGCTTTGGTTATGTTTGTCAAATTGTACTGTGTAGTTGCTCTATAAATGTCCTATTTGTATCATTTTAAACATTTTCTTAACTCCTTATGCAAAAATAGAAATCGTGTTATAGTAGTTGTACACCAGTCTACATTTGCATGCTAATGGTATTCTGTGTTGATATCTTTGGTTATGTTTCACGATCTGCATAGTCAAAATGTGTTTTGTTAAAAGCTGCTGAAATTCCTGAATCTGATTGGCTAATAGGTAGAAAATCTTTGTCTGGGCGTGTCTGTGAAATGCTCCCTTGTTCCTGCACGAGTTTCTTGTGTTACCCTTGCTGCATGCACTCACTCTGATAATCATGCTGAAAAAAATAAGACATACACTGCAAAAGCTGTGGTGTGAATTTAACACTTTTTTTGGTCTTTACGATCGTATATGCAGCACCAGAGCCCCATAACATAAAGATTTGCGATCAATCGCTAATCTGATCATGATTGATATCAAACGCAAGTCTATGGTAAATCATGTACTAAAGTTTGCAATTGATCGCAAAATCAAATAGTGATTAATCGCAAACCTTTGTTACGGGGCCCAGAATAGTGTTTGGACAATACAGGTGCTAAATTACCTTGTTTGCAATGAAGTTACATTTACAGAAGTGACCTCTTTGATGGGTCGCAGGAAACCTTTAAAAAATTAATTAGATACCGTTAACATGAGAATCAACTAGTGTTTTTTTCAGTAGGATGTTAATGCACTTGTTGCTATTTTAGGGTTTCTACCTATCCTGATATGTAAGTTCCGTATGCCTTAGCTGGTTTGGAGAAACAACAAATGTCCAACAGAACTCCAGCTTTCATGGCATTGGAAAGAAAGCTTTTTTAAGATATGCTAGACTATGTTGTTTTTACTGAAGATGGATATTTTTATGTTCTATTATTGTATGTTTATTGTTGTTGCTTGAGCCTCTCACGGTGCATTTCAATCTGGATGGATTATTTATGCTACATGCGTGATATCACAAAATTGTTTGAGCCAACCATTGCAACAACTTTTCAACT
>BQKZ01000996.1:31169-47035 GCA_036244855.1 Temnopleurus reevesii
CCCCCCCCCCCCCCCCCCCCCCCCACTCTTACCATCTCTTCCCCTCCAAGCTAAGCCCCTCCACCGATGAGTACCCTATACTCCTGATTAGGACGTACACGTATAGTGCTGGCGTTGAGTAGAGTGCGTGTGTATATGTTGCTATGTAAACAGAAGTAGATTTCACCTGCAGCTATCACTGTCAGCAAAGACACAAAGACACAAACACAGGAAAACAGAGACAATGAAGAATGCATGGATACTGATAGAAAGAGAGAGAGAGAGAGAGAGAGAGAGAGAGTAATACAGACAGGCAGACATAGAGAGGATAGGGCAGAAAGAGAAAGAGAGAGAGAGAGGGGAAGAGAAAGAAAGAAAGATATATAGAGAGAGAGAGGAATAGAGAGAGAGAGAGTGAATGAGAGAGAGAGAGAAAGAGAAAGGAGAAGGAAGGAGGAGGAAATATTAGAGTGAAAAAATAGACAGTCGATGAATTAAAAATGTAAAAGTCAAAGAAAACAGAGTCTACATGGATTTCAATTGCGTTATTACTGCATTATTCCAAAGTAGTTAAAGATAGATAACGAATAAATTATAAGCACATGGAGAGTTACAAAGAGCATTCTGCTATATGGTTGGGTTCACCTTGAGCTAAAAAATGTACGTCAAATGATATTTAGAGAGGTAAATGCATACATCATTTTCTCCATTTATCATTATTGTTACAATCTTGCATACCATGAAAGAAAGAAAACAACTGAGAGTATAACAACAAGATGCATGGACTATAATGAAAACTATTCATCACAACACTCTCAATCGTTTGTAATTTAGAAACATAGACATTAATAAATTATATATACCATACGCAATTAATTATTGTCGATGTTTTCAAGTCACAAGCAATTGAACGTGCTATTTTCAACATTTTGATGAACGATTTTCAATTATGAAATGGGGCCTGTAACATTAAAAATGCAATTAAACTTATACGATAAATTTTAATCGTAAGTCTATGGCAAAACGTGTACCATAGAGATACGATCAATTGTCAATTTATCGTATCTCTTTTATGTTACAGGCCCCTGGTCGTTCTTCTCTTAGTTGTGTACTGTGTTTTTTCTCCTTTATAGTAAAAAAAAAATGTGAAATTGTAATAATTGTTGATGAATGGAGAAAAGGGCGTTCTTATTTTCCGTTCGCGATTGTGATACATTATTAACTGAAGGTTACCTGCGCACAAAATTATTGATTGAGTTCTTATAAATTCTACGGCATTATGATTCAGGAAATAGGTCGACCAAAGTTTTTATTGAGCTCTTAAAACGGACGGCGAAGTATCCGTATGTGTAAGGAAATATTCATTTCAATTCATGAACTCATTTCATTTACGAACAGGCTCATTGACACACCATGCTAACATCATTCATGCGAAAATGTATTTCCAATTATTACATTGATTGAAAAACAACTCATGTAACAAAACCGAAATATACTGTTTCGAGAAATGTTCAACTGAAAATAAAATATCCGATAGCATACATGAGTTGTTTTAAAGAACTGGGCGAATTTGAAAACGTAATGTATTGTACTGATAATAACTGGAAATGAATGTTCGCAGAATTTCACAAAACTCGAAAAAATGTTGAAGTGAAAATCCGACTGAAATTATCACACTTGAACTACTTCTGCATTACTTTTTTAAATTTCCCTTAACAAATAGCATTATGCATTTCTACCACTTATAACCATCTATTTTCCAAACTGAAGTTCTTCGCAACATTTATATAATTTCATGGTTGCTAGTAAAATAATTGTTATGTTCTTGTAGGTATGAAAAGTGATACTTTGCAATTTAACGGCATACAAATATTCTACAATACACGTAGAAATCAGCTTCGAGATGATAAGAAGGGATGAAACACGCAGCCCCAGAGGTTCTCCTTCTTTGCTCAGGAGACCCGATTGTATCAGCGTCACTTTGGGAATTCAATGGAGATAAATTGTAAATGATGATAACATCTCCTTTTCTTAGCCTTCATTACTTCATTTCTTGCTTTGGGATGTTGATGCGAATAATGTAGCTAAGGGATATTTTCATTGATGCACTTATTCTTTAAACTGAAATTGGTGTTTAGAAAATACATGTCCCATCGGATTATACGTGTATGATTTAGATATTATCGCTATGAGGAGTAATACCATAATACAGTAAGAATTGAGAGAGAGGGAAGAGGGTGAAGATGGGGAAGATGTGGGAACACTGAACAAGAAAAAGATCTAAAACCTATAGTGAAGAATTAAGTGGGGGAAATAAAAGGCAATGACTAGCGCTGCCAGAATTAGAATAAAAGTGCGGCGATTCAGTACCTTATATACTCATAATTCTCAACCTTTTGCTTGAACGTGAATCATCTGAACAATATATTTTCAAGATAAATGGTCCTATTTGGTTGTTCAAAGCACTAAAACACAACAACAATATTTTGATTATTGAACATTATCAAACATAAGTTTCCATTAACAACGAACAGTCGTTTGGAGGTAAGAGAATGCTTAAATAAACCATTTTATTTTTAGTATAATTTCTTACATGTCTTGAAAACCATCCCACTAAATTAGCACTTTAATGACCTGAATAGGCTTTATGCAGACGAACGAGGCCACGTAATCAACGGGTTAACTTGTTTTTCGTAAACCTAATAAAATCCTCGCCCGCCCAGCAGACGATATTCAAGTTTCCAAATTCTCCCCGTCCCGCGTAAGTTTGACACTTGTATCTTCTTGACAACTCGCCCTTCACCATTTCAGTCTCCGTGGTGTGACGTCGGTCAATACCGAACGGTGACTCGACCGTCGACAGCGCACGTGCCCGGGGGATCGTGAAATTAAAAAAAAAAGTGTTGGATGGCGATCGATATCATACGAATGTATGCATTCACAGCGATCGTGTTGCAATCGATAGCGACAGTAAATCAAATACAAACGCGTAATAAAAGGAAGATTTACTCTGGGAAATAGTCCGTGTGCATACGCGCGTTCAACGTTCGTTTGCACACGGATAGTGCTCCATTCCCCCTAGAAATCATGCCTGACTTAATTTCTGCGTAAAAGGTTGTTTAATTTATGGAGGAATCTGTACTCGTCTGCCATTTAGGTTGATATTTCTATGACGTCATTAGAGAGTGCACATTATGTGTGTGTTGAGAGGATCGTTAGCTTCGATTGCTTTCTAATGTAGATATAAACGTCGTAAATTATAGCAACTATATTGGGTTATGAAATCGCTTACTTTGTTTTCCTTTTCAATTCTAAGCTATTTGTAAGACAATTGAACTCATCTTCAATTAGCGTTGACAAAAAAGAAAGGATAATCGTATTTTCAAACCCAGTTTCCCAATCTCCTACAATTTATATATATGCATGTAAAACAATTTATGAATACTAACACCGTTTCATATTAATATCTGCATCCTGACCGTTACTAATATATACCTTTAGTGAAGGAATAAATGCCAATGTATGCACGGACCGAAAAAAGGTCACACGCATGGTACTTTTATTTCATATCAACCATAACATCGTCTCAGCCCATCAGATTTCTTTCGTCAATCTCCACCTCTCTCCTCGTTATTCCAACTCAATTATCTAACTTCTGTCAAAAATCAATGCCCCTCTTCTGCCTCGGCTCATCGTTATAAGTTAATTTCGTTGCGCGTCCTCAATTTCTCTCTTTATTCGAGTGCGGCGTGGCCCTTTAAAAAGCCACTCGTGAAATTTTGCTTTGTGAGGATATCGATTGTGAAGCACTGCACGATGTAATAATCCAATAGATCGTCACACTTTGCATTTGCGGATTGAGTCGAACTACTTCGCTGCTCTATATTTAGCCGTGCTAAATTTGATGATGATTGGAAGTATATACTGTATGGATTCGGCAACATATATCTTCATACATAATGGGACAACATTGTAAACATGTCAGGTCAAAATGGCGGAAAGTTGTTGACAAGTTAACGCGTACTAATACCCACGTAGCTTAGACCTGTTAGAAGTATTACATATGTAGGTTTTCTGTGACATCGCTAGAGGGATATAGAATCTCAACAAACGGGATCGCTTGCATTGGTTACCAGAACAATTCTTTTAAAAGTTACTAATGATTCATGTTCCATATTTTTTGGAATTTCCAATAATTTTCCTAGGGACGCTTATCATTTAAAGCCACACAGGCATAAAGTTTAAGATGGCCTCTTTAAGGCAAAGGATTCGGACAGTGAGAAAGGGAAACAAATATAGCATAGGCTAAAGTCTCGGGCTAAAGTTTGCGAGTGAGAAAAGGGCATTATGGAAATGCGTGATTTTTGTGAGGAGTTGTGGTATTCATGTTCTGTTTCATAATTGTTTGTAAGAGCAACATGAGCCTATGCAGGTCAAGCGAACTAATGCAAGCAAGTTAAGCTCATATGGAACTCATTCTTCTAGAAGGAGAGAGAGAGAGAGAGAGAGAAGGGGAGAGATGCTAGACGGGTAATTTTCAAGAGATATACATGAGAAAGAAAGGAGATGGTGTGGAAGACATTACAAAAAGCAAGAAAGAAAGTGAAAGACAGAGAGACCGAGGAGAGACTGCCTATAACATGTATCCAGTGCCGCATTTCATTTCATTTCGGGCTGGTGCGGATTGAACCGGAACTGCTTCTGGCTGACTTCCGGTTTGATGTGCAGGCACCTCGTTGGCTCCACCTGGGATTCCTGCATCCACTTCCTGGCCACCCCCTGATCTCACCAGTCGTTCCCTTGAGAGATATAACGTAAATAATATCGATTCACTCCTTAACACGTCATATATTGCAGCTTGTCGTGTATCGAAGCATGTTCCCAGACGCATTTGACTGCTATATACCGGAGCACATTATAATGTTGCCAGGATATCATCATGATTCTTGCATGTTAGTACTCTGTTTCTCAATAGTTCTTTTCTTGTCTGACGTTTCGTAAAGCCCATCACATCCGTTTTGATGTCTGTAGGTGTTGGTACTGCTATTTTGATGGACAACTTCAGATTTTGGTTTGCAAGTAATAGGCATATTCCCTCTTTTATTTGATTGTTATTAAGTTCATCAAACTTTCAGTATTGCATGAATATTACATACGAAATAGAATTAATTAAAAGGTCATGATTCGTGCATATTAGTGCTACTATTTCAATGGTACTTTTCATGTCTGACGTTTCGTAAAGCCCATCACATACGTTTTGACATATGTAGGTACTGGTACTGCTATTTTGATGGACAATTTAAGCTTTTGGTTTCGCAAAAAAACAGGCATATTTTTCTTTTTTTATTTGAGTTTCATTAAGTTCATCAAACTTTCCGTATTACATGAATATTACATAAAATTGAATTAATTAAAAGGTCATGATTCGTGCATGTTAGTGCTTCTATTTCAATGGTTCTTTTCCTGTCTGACGGTTTGTAAAGCCCATCACATCCGCTTTGACGTCTGTAGGTGCTTGTACTGCTATTTTGATGGAAATTTTCAGCTTTTGGTTGAACAAATAACAGAAATATTACTTTTTTTAAATTTGGATCCTTATTAGGTTCGTCAAACTTTCCGTGAAGTCATGAAAGTCAATATAAATGATTGCATACAAAACAGGCTTTAATTAAAAAGTTAAAGGTTAGTATTGAAGGTTAATTGTTGATATTTCTCTTACGATATTATCTAGACATGCAGATAAGTATTGATTATATGATATATTTTGCTCTAATCCTGCGAACTACTGTGGAAACATTTTTAATCCCGAAATAAAACGTTTTCACCATATAGGTTTACTTTATGAATAAAATTATACTCCTTGAAAACAACGGAAATTACATTTACTTCCACCAAACCTATGTGGAATCTGGTGCCTGTAACATAAAAGAGATGCAATCAATCTTGCAATTAATTGCATCTCTTTAGTACAAGTTTTGCTATAGACGTACGATAAATATTTATTGTAAGTTTAATTGCATCTTTTATGTTACAGGCTTCTGGTCCTTTAAGTCGATACAAATGCAAATGTCGTTTTGATTGAATAAGTTAATGTTTATTTTACAGTAAAGGCATGTCTCATTTTACTGTCTTCAAATAGCGATATTCATGATTGAATTAATTAATCTAATAAGAAGCTAAAACATGCCGCAGACATTTTCCCGCTTGATAAAACGAAAATGCATTCGTATATGTTACCGTGTCGTTCACAGACGATCATTCCAAATTGATTCTCCCGTGCTCACACGGCAACCGATCCGGTGGAATACATTTTGGCGGGTAAATTTACGGCGCGGGTTGGATAAGCACGGCGTATTTGTACACTGAGCGAGGCTTAATTATCTCCACGAATGGTTTATACGCGAGCAGAAAATTCATCGTGGAACAACCGACCAAGTCTGCAGCAGATCCAGGGAGGGGGGGAGGCGTCCCGGCGCACGCCCCCTTTTGTCGGTCAAAAAATGAAAGAAAATGAAAAAAACGAGAGGGAAGTGAGCGGTATATCACTCACTGTATATTTTTTTTAATAGAAATATGGTCTTATATAGATGCCAGGAAATCGCGTTCAAGAATATTAAATTTTATTTTTTTCCCGGAACAAATCGACACATGTGTCACGCCCCCCCCCCTTTAATAAAAAAATCCTGGATCCTCCCCTGCAAGTCGTTATTTTGATCTCGGACTGGTAGACCGGTATAGGAGGGCCCTGACCTGACAACCACATACGACTTGGCCATCAGCACGGAGACTGGTGTCAAAACACATGACCTAATTAGTCAGAGAATCGCGCCAACATTGCCCGATTGATATTGGCTGGTGAAAAGGGGTCGGGAAGAGGCTGCGACGGGGTAGAAGTGACTGTGGTGGTGTGAAAAGATAGAGGGTGTGAGTTTAGTGTGCGTACGACGTGTTTATGTATATGCTTATATGCATACGTGTGTGCATACTGCGTGTGGATTAAATAAGTGTGCAATTGTTCTTGCTTTATCATTATTATTATCTATTTGGCAAATTAAAAACAAAACAATCACACTGTAAGAAAAAGATAGAGTATACATTAATTAGGCACGTAAATACATTCGTTTACATGTATTCGTATGCAATTTGGGTGGAAAATTGATATGCATGTGGGTGTATATTTCACGTGCATTTGGATGCATACCTGATGCGCGTGTGGATGTATCTATGATGTGGGTGCGGGTGTGTACTTGATGTGCATAATTGGTAAATATCACAATTGAGCACCCTTCTTCGTAAAATGATCATATTATTATTAGGTATGACGGGTTGGTTGATTATAGGAATTCTTGATTTGCCTGTGGGTGGAACACAAATGTTCGTGTTTCATTTTATTATTTACAGTTACGAAAATGTTTATGTGTTCATGGTGAGTGGTTTCATGATATAAGTGTGTGGGTGAGTCTAAAACAAATATATGTAGTTGTGTGAACAATTGCATGAGTTCATAATTATACAGAACATGGGATTGGACAGAAGACATTATGTAGAGCAGGAATGCTCCATTGTATTTTGATTATTATTATCTAAAATGCATTTCATGCTGTTAAAAGGTTATTGAATCATGTCACAATAAATCAATGATGTTTCTAACGTTATTGCACGATGAATATATATTTCACACAAGGTAATGGGCACGTGGTTGTAAACTATATAGAACTCCACTGTGACCAAGAGGGACAAAGTATTTAGACATATTAAGCAACTTCATTTAGGCCTTCACAAAACCTTCATATTCATTGAATAGTGCTTCACCTGTTATACCCAAAAAGAGGGAAGGGAATTTCCTATGTTTTGCCTGTAGTTACTGTGAATGCTTCAATTGATGTTTTATTATTGTTTGTTTTATTTTACTTTGTCCATACCATTTGCCCCTTCTGTTCGCAGTGCCGACATGGGACGACATGATATAGAAGGCATTTTCATATGATGAAATATGTAGCAGACGGGTACAAATCAGTCGCTCTTACATGGTGTGTTTATATACATGTCACGCTGCCTTATAAATTTCAATAGATGCGGAGATATATTGGGAACACGTGTGAATAGAAAGGGTAAAGAACGAACGAAGGAGAGAGAGGGAGAGAGAGAGAGAGAGCCACAGAGATAGAGAGGTATATACACAGGGAGAGATATATAGAGAAGGAGACGGATAGAGAGAGAGGCAGAGAGAGAGAGAGAGAGAAACACACACACACACACACACAGAAAGACACACACGTACAGACAGACAGCCAACGGACAAACAGGCATACATAAACAGAGACAGGAAGAAGAGGAAGAAAAAGAAGAGAGAGAGAGAGAGAGAGAGAGAGAGGGAGAGTGTATGTGCGTGGAGGGAGAAATATGTATTACAGGTACATGTATATAGAGCATGGTAAGAGTGAGAAAGAGAGATAAGGAGACAGAGAGAGAGAGAGAGAAATACATAAAGATGGGGTGATAAATATGATGGTGATAGTGAGGAACATCATTGTTGCGGCAAACATGTCGAATAATTGCCGTGAATTAGTGCCTAGGGACACGAACTAATTACCGACTAACCAACACGTTATATGAAAACACGTCAATAGAATATTGACTGCCCATTATGTGCATTTATTTTCCCTTTTAATTATGTGAGCGTATATAACAGAAAGGCCTGGAGCACTAAAGAAACTACACGTTGGAGAAAGTCATTACCTAACGAGCATGTCTTGTCTGTCCCTGCTAATTATTTCATAATTTTCAAGGCATGCCTCTCTCGACTTGACACATTTCCAGATCATCGTCGAGTCTGTAGACATAATTATATGATGATGTAGAAAGTGAGTGAGAGGGAGAGGGAAAAAGAGAGAGAAGGGGATGAGGATGAGGGTCTTCTTTTCCGTGTGCCAGGTATGTTGCTATTCGTACCTTCCTTAAGAAGCCATTTTTCTAAACGAAAACTAACCACGCTCATTAACAAAGATCATACTTATTTAAAAAGCGTTGTCTCTTGACATGATTATAACATGCCCCAAAAGACAACCAGACGGAGAGAGAGAGGGAGAGAGATTGAGATAATAGATATAGTCGATAGCGAGAGAGGGGAAATAGAGAGGGGGAGGGATGGGGGAAAGGAGGACAATAAGGAAACTATCTTTTTCCTTGTTCCAAGAGTATTTTACATCGTAGGATTCATTCTTGTACACGAAAATTAACAGCGCTCCTCATCATTATAGACCCGACTAAATTAAAAAGAGTTTACATTGTTCCTTGACAAGCTTGACAACACCTCATCTAACGAAAATTTTAAAGAACAAATAACAACTTGTGGCCATTGGCTTTCCTGTGCAGTATAAACTGGTTTCCAAATCAAATTTTAATTCAATATGCCAATTTGATTGAGGTTTAAATTGTGTGATATGAACTGGTCCCAATCAAATAGAGATTGTTGATAATCTGTGTGGTCGATATGCAGGCGATATATGAATAACCGTAACCATGTTATGTGGCTCATTTCCTTCGTAGGGATAATGTCAAATGTATCACTATTCGGCTTGTAGTAGTCATTTCATTTCGGTATTGTGGTTAAGGGTAAAACCACAAAGAAAGAAAAGAGAATGTTTACCGGATTGTAAATGAATTGAAAATAAGATACCAATTATTGTAATTTAGATAGATAGATATAGATTCTGATTTAGATAGAATTAGATAGATTCATGAAAGAAAATGTTTGCCAACGAAAATGCATAAAGTGCTATGTACAAATGTATGTTAATAATATAATTAAAATTTCCCACTTATTCATAGCGTTGTCATTGTAATAAAATTTAGTGACTAAAACATGTATAGTTTTCAATTTTACTCTTGTAAATAAAAATCCTTGTAAATGTTTATTCAGATCTGTATACAATCACTACAATTAGCTTTAAACATAATAGCTAGTTTTAGAAGAAAAAAAACAGAAAATGAATGTTCAAGGAATCACAAAATAAAATAAAATGGTCAAATCAGGAAAAAATAGCATTTGCAAAATTATTGTGCAATAAATCGTATAATTGCAGATGAGAAAAGTAAGCAAATAAAGTTGAGCTGCGGCGGGACATAATATATTACACTGTTCCCAGGTGTTGCTTACTGTGTTGCATAGAGTGATAACTAAAATAGTCAGGTTATAAACCAGTTTTGCATTTACTTGATTAAATATTCCCTGGTTAAAACAAGTCATAGTGTCCATTCTTATCATGATAAAATCGCTTCTAAGGACTTATTTCCCAAATCGAAGTTCCGTTTAAGTACTCGATATTACGCTCTCGAAACAGTCTAATCTAAAGTGATGTTGCGTGCAAGGGGCGCTCAAGAATTATAGCTATTGAAAAATAATAGAATTCGCGTTGTTTTAATATGATGCATCATCTCATGACAAAAATACGTTGTGTTTTCAGAATGATGTGATGCAACGATATATACAACGCAAATTCTATTCATTTGAATAGCTCATCATTGAGTGCCCCTCGCATACAACTTTAATTCAAATTTAAATAGACTTTTTCGTGAGTGTAACCTTAAAATATGCGTACGGATCTTATATCCAGAGCTCTCCTTCCACGAATGGAGGCACTGGTACCGATGCATGCCCCGGACTCTCAGTAATCAAGCGTAATTGTTCTGTCGTCTGGTCAGAAACATGGGATGATTTTTGTTTTTAGGATGACCTTAATCAGATGGTTGTTTTTCGGTTCACGATGGTCTGTTGAAGTGTAGAAAAGGGATGGGGAATGAAAAAGACAGACGCGAGCTAAAAGAGGAGGGTAAGATGATGGGGGAAAGAAGACGCTATTACAGTGGAATATCATATACGAATTCTTTATTGAAAGGAATTCATTGAAGGGAAAACGAGTGGAAAAAGTATAGACTATCGCACTGGGATGCATTTGTGGGATAGTATTGGTGTGATGCACATGTGACAGTATTGTATAAAGAACATGGGGGAGTTATAGAGGGATATATATAAAGAAAGAGAGAGAGAGAGAATGAGAGGAGAGAGGAGAGAGAGAGATCGAGAGGGGATGTAGGGATAGAAAGGGGTATCTTCTCATATTAAATTACACATGCTGCAACCATTATGCTAGGTGACAATAATTTTCAAAATATTAGTCCCCAATCATGTCAAACTTGTCAAACAGTTCTGCTGTGTGTGTTCAGGTAAAAAAGAAATGTGCAGAGATGGGTGATATTAGAATACAGAGTCCTCAACTGGACTACGTGTCGATTTAAAGCGTCGCTTTCGAGTGATGTCAACTTGGTATACCTCACCCGTTTCTCGGTGAGGGAGGAGTGTAAAGAGTATGATGATACTTGTCGCTGAACGGGGCAAACGCCTGAGGGCACTCCTTGATGTTCGTATCTTGAGCCCTCGCCAAGAGGAAGGCACTTTCCGAGTTTGACTAACCTCTCCCACCCACTTCAGCTCACCCTTCTTAGCTTGCTCTCAACACCCGGCTTCGTGTTATATGTTCCGTCCACTCTCTTCCGATTCTTCTTCCCTCCCTTCCCTCTCCTCCATCCATTATCTCTAATTCTCATAATTCCCTGTCTCTCTTTCTCACTCCCTCCTTCCCCCCTCTCTATCTCTCTCTCTCCCTCTCTCTGCCCCTCACTCTCTCCCTCTCTCCCCACCCCTCTTTCTCTCTCTTCATGTATATTTCTGTTTCTTCCAATTTTTCTTTCCTTTTTTTTCTTTGACTCTGCCCCTTTTTATTAATACCCTTCGATTAATCTTCCAGTCATCGTTTTTCTTGTCCCTGCCTCTTCGTTTCTGTCTCTCTCCTCCTCTCCCATTATTCCCTTACTTTTGTTTTTATTACCCTTTACTCGTTCGCTCTCTCTTTCTTAAACACTGCAAACATGTAAAATAGACCTAGGAAACATTCTTCGTTGTTAGAAAATACGCTTCCATCTCATTACCATTTAACACTGACACATTTCTGCTTAAAACAGTCTCCAATTTTGTGCATGTGTTGCTCCTAAGGCTAGCTCGCGCCTCTACGTTTATAACCGACCTCTGCCAAGCGTTCGCAACGCTCCGTGAAAGAAGGAATACGGATGAACGACGCTTAACCAATATTGAAGGCGTTCGTCCAACGCTTAACGCGTACGCAATCGTCAGCGTCATGTGAACGTCGTTCCTCATATGAAGGATCCTCATAAAAGCGAAGGTTTTATGAAGCCTTTAGAACGCAAACTCGAAAACATCCACACATATAAGCAAACACATACACACACACTTATAAGTCGGGTTCTTTACTTTTCAATCAAACAAATGTAAAACATAACGAAACAAAACAATAATACTAAAGTAATCTTATTCTTTAGATAAGCTTTCTCTCGCACTTACCAACAATTCCTTTTTTCCAATTTAGATATCAACATGATCATGTTGGAGATGTGATAGTGGGATGAAAAACAACTCGCGGGGGTTCTAATTGTCAAGAGGGAGCATGAAACAAGACTCTAAGTTAATGTAGGTTGGACATGGCGTCCCCTCTCAGCCATAGGTGACATGAAATCGCCCAAGAAGACATTCTAATCGCATGCATCGCACCGGGTATAAAGAAATTCGAGAAAATAGATCTCAGAATAATGCTCACAAATTTGGTGGCGAACTCGAGTCAGTTTCTTCTCTTCCGGAGTTTTTTTCTTAGGGTATACGAAGAGACAGTGGGTTCGGATAACAAAGAAATACAACAAAGCCCCGGGATGCGAGCATTATGAAAATAGGACACCGTCAGGCAAAGATTTTCGCTAAGCTTAGGTAAGCGAAAGCGACAGGCACACAATATTTTGAGGTAAGGGTTGAAATTTCATACTACGAAAATAATATTTTTTGTCTTACGCGGGGGAGTTTAGCTTCGTGTGCTGTATACAAAACGAAAGACATAGAGATACATGTCAGACCTGATAAACATATACTAGGAATTGTGATATACAAACTTGGTTTGATTATTGGGAGGCGGCCAAAAAGTAATCTAAATTCTTTTACGAGAACATAGTTTGCACAATGTTGTCTGAAAACCTTGTTAAAATGAAATATGATCCGTTGCCTATATTTTGAGTGGTGCTTTTGACGGCAGTCGTAAATTAAGCTAAGGTTTTTAAATTAAAACGTGTCTATTTGTTACAGGCATGCCCTGCCTCTCTGTTGTTCTCTCTCTCTCTCTCTCTCTCTCTCTCTCTCTCTCTCTCTCTCTCACACACACACACACACACATACATACACTCTCTGTTTCTCCCTTTTTTTGTCTATCTGTTTCTCCCTCCTTTTCTATCTCTCTCTTTATCCACTTGTTTGTCTTTCTCCCTCTCATTATTAGTCTATCCCAGTCTTTCCTGATACGGTATATGTCGATCATATTTTTTCATCATTATCTTTCAATCTCTCTATATCAAGATGATTAAAAACACCTTTGTATTGATGTACGTCTAAGATGTATATGAAACACTGGATTATAAATAATGTCTATTCTCTGAAAATATATTTAATGATAGTGACTGATTATAATTTGTATACGTTTTCTCATGTATTTTCACAACAGTTTACATTTTGAGCATCGCGCAGAATGCGAAAGGTGCGAACGTGTTTTTTAACGAAATTGAATGATTGAATAGTTAAATCGCTTGAGTGCAGGACGTTGCGTGTTGCTCAAAATCAAGTGCAAATCGACTGTAACTTTGCAAATTGTAACGCGCATTTTCATTCGCGCACGACATGAGTGGTTTAACAAGTCACGCATGAAACAATGAGTTTGATTGGCACGTTCCGCTAAATTGCAACTTGCAATCAATTGCAACTTTTGAACAATATTCCTTAGAAAACTTGTGTTTTCGGTTTAAAGGGGCAGGTTAATCAAATGGATTTTATTCATTCATGCAAAATCCCTCACGAGTGCTTCGGGGAGGTACTTTTTCTCCGGCCTACCCTCCTAACAAGTCTGCTCTAAATTATGTTTAGCTAAACTCACACCCTTTCGTATCTCCTCAAAAAATCAGGTCTAATATTTCATAAACGATACTGTATGTTGCCTTGACATTTCAGCTGATCGTGCTACACGTATGGCAATATTTGGGCAACATTGTAAGCAGAAGGGACAAAGACAAGGGACAAAGAAAACAACCTCCATTCAAGCATTAGTAATCGCTAGATGGTTATCGAATGAATTTCCATCCTTCTTATTCTGCGGAAAAATGTAGAACAATAGTTGTACCTGGGACTTCATGTTGTGATCTTGAAGATATTGTGAATGTTTATATGAAGTTGTTTACTTTGTCCAAGTACTTTCTACCTTCTACTCATAGTGAAAGTCTATCTCGGCGCCACTCTCTACCAACACGTGCGCGGCTGATCACAACACGGTTAATCAAAATTGGCAATGAACATTCAACAGTTCAGTTCATGTTATTATCACATGCTATAATAGGGCCATGAAACACCAGACAATTTAGATGAATATAGTTTGAGGGATGTAAAATTGTAACTGGGGCAAATCAAGCAGTAAAACTGTTTTAACAATTGAAATTGATGCTTTTCCACCATTGATATCTGTTTTTTTTTCTTTGAAACTTGTATTAGCAAACGTATTGTAATGAATTATTATTAATGTTTTGTTCCCAAGTAAGGTAATACAAAAGGAAGAGTAAATATTGAAAGTAAACGTGAAAATGATATTGATGTAAGAGTGTGCTTGTGATGTGAACCGTTGTGCTAATGGCAAAATTGCAAGTGAAATACTGCTTTCTTTCCCATTACAATGCACTATAAAGAACAGGGACCGCAGAATATTTTGTGAAGTGGGGGGGGGGGGGGTTGCTTATTTTAACACACTCCCGTATGTTTGCACATTAATTGACTACATTTTTCAGCAGAGGGGCGCTGCATCCCCAAGCCCCCGGTTCCTCGGTCATGAGAAATACATTTCATATTAGATTTTTAAGATAAAACAAAAAAAGGGGCTATTTATGACTCAAATCTGATTGAAAATGGACTTAACCCCTTTTTCAAATTAATTCTCCAAATTGACATTTCAAACTTTAAGAACCGGGTAGTTCCTACACAAAGTCTACTAGAATTAGAAAATGCAGTGACCAAATGGTTGACAATAACGTACGATTAAGCTATGAGAGGAGTGATATCATTTTTGTCATTTGCACCCTGCGCCCGTTCTTGTCATACGCATCCTAACCTAGACTGACATGTGGCAAATTAGTGGCAGTTTCAAGTAGTGAGGGTCGTGACCTTCAATAATGAAAATATTCTGTATATACATTTAAGGAATGCTATCTTTTCAAGCATCACGTTTCGCCCTATAAGCGTCACCATCCCACCATCACGATGATACTTCACTCTGTTCTCAAGTATCTCATTACAAAAAGGGGTTTGATAGGTTTTTATTTTGTTTTGTTTTGTTGTAAAAAATCCTGGGTTGTGTTTCACCAGAAAAACATGATCCTACGCAAGACTGGTGACCATTTTCTGCATTAAGTGATAATCGTGTGTCACTGAGTTAGAATATGAGAAAGGGCTACCAGTCGTGCGTACCAAACCCTTTATAAGCCAATAAAACACATTGTTCAATGTTCAGAGATTATCTGAGATCGAGGCTTTACTTTGAAAAAGATGCATTAAAATGTTTTAATCAAATATCTAATGATGATAAAACTCTAAAAATTATAAGGATTTTCCATTTTATCCTTTGTCTTCCTCTTCTACATCTTCTCCTTCACTTTTTTCTTCTTCCTCATTTTCTTCTTCCTTTTGTTCGTCTCTTCTTCTCCTCCTCCTCATCTTTCTTCCTCTTTCTTCTTCTTCT